>VZTO01010159.1:36015-116561 GCA_013400615.1 Syrrhaptes paradoxus
GCTACACACATACAGGAAAACTATGGATAAAGAGCATACCAGTGGTTCAGTCACTTTTTTTTTTTTTAATCGATTAAATAACTATTAGTTAAATTCTTCAGGTTGGGAAGATGAAGCAAAGTTGCATGAAGTCATTTGGAACTGTAAAATCAATTTTAAGTTGAGGAGCATGCTGCCTGTCAATGCTACAAGATAAAGACTCCTGTTAAGAAAAGGCAACACTGCAGAAGCAAAATTGCTTCAATCTTGTTTTCTTTGTGGTAATAGGGAGTGTCTACAGGATGGATAATGCTCTGAGTATATTCTCCATTGATATAAACTTGAAAAAGCATGCCTGTTCAGACAAGCAGGGAACACTTGAAGTGTAAGAGGAGAGAACAGTATTTGCTCCCTCATAGCTAGATCTTCATAAACAGTGAACCCATTTTCAAGGTGCAGGACTATATATTACTTTACTTAAAAAATCTGCAAAATCTTTCTGATTAAGGTACACATTGTGCTAGAGCCTTTTTGAAATTTCAGTGCCCTACATAGTGCTGGTGACGCTAGATAAGTGAACTTCCGTTATAATGTGTGCAGAAGTGAAAGGCTGTTGAGAAACTTTTAAAAAATGCATAACTTTTTATTTCTGTCTCAAATATTAATTTTAGTAGCAACATTGCTAAGTATTATTCTGCAGCCTTCTTGTTAGTAAAGTAGAAAGTAAAAATAAACAGGACACAATTATTTCTGTTGGAGACAGCTGGTCTTCTGCTGGACGCAAGCAGAAAGAAAGGAATAATCACATGCAACAGATTAATACTGCCCTCAGATACCCTGCTGACAGGACTTTCTATCCAAACTGGATTTTAAATAACTACCACAAGAGTACAGAGTAATACATAAAAATTTGTTTCTGAAAGTCATAACCACTTTACTCTCTTAACCATAGTGGGTTTAAGATTATTACAATGCTCATGAATATATGCTTGGATTTCTGTAAAGACTCCTGGCAGACTGAGTCTTTTTAGAACGTTAGCTTATGTGCTTCTATATTTTTTTTCCCAACCTGAGAAATAGAGTGAAGGAGAGATCTGCATGCATGCATTGCTTTTTAACTGTGCAGTTCCAGACACAGGGAAAGCCTAGTGATCATACTGCAAGGAACAAAAGACTAGTCTGTGGCTCATTTTGACTAAATTGACATGATCAATAATAGCCATGCCTGTCTGCAAAATGTGTGCATATAAGTACTACACAAACATTGTTAAATAAAAGACTGCTGCATTAAATAATATGACCTTGCTGCCTTTTAGTTGCAGTCTTAGAGTGCAAACTTGTTTTAATTAGCAGTCAGCAAGCAGACTGTAACTTCACTGAAGGAGCATTGAAGAATCACTGCCTATTAACAACCCAGCGGTAAGTAAGCCAGTACAAATACTTATAACCAAATAGTGTGCATTTCAGGAGTGGAGAGGATTAGCTATTGGGCACACAACACAGTGGAGGAAATTGCTTTATTCCCAGTACTGCTGGGTACCAGGAGGCAATCACTGTGCCTCTAGCCCATTAACAGCACTCAGAGTGTTGCTTCCCATAGAAGGGGTTATTGGCTAACCACTGGGTGACCAATTAAATGCTATGAATAAGTCCCAAACCAAACAGCATGGGGCCTGTTTGTGGCACAGTGGTATCATTACTAAAGTGAAAAACTTGATGAGAAAGGAACATATTTAATTATAGAACTATACAAATGGCTAATTAGGACCATAAAGTGAAATGAATGACTTTCCAGTGGATTTTTGAATGTTACTGATAACTGCTTAGCTTCTTTAGAGACCATGAAAGTGATCGACAATGCTAGCCTGCATGTTATGGTAATGGATGGATCTTCATTACCGGGGACATGTTTGACCTGGTTGCTCAGGTAGCATGGGCAGTTGTTGATTCCTCTCCCTGCAAGGGTTCTCCTGGTGCAGCCCCTGGTCTGCCATGGGTTCCGCTTGTTTTCACCCCCCTTCTCACAAGTTTAGAGGCAGAAGCGTCACCTGCAATAGAATCTCCCTCTCACCTTGAAATCAAGCGTCTCATTAATTTTGCAGCAGCCCAGACCCATGCTTAGATTTGGCCTTTAAAATCACTAATGGGTTTAAAGAAATCTTTCCCCTTCATATCCCTCCCCAGGATCTTACAAACTCCTGCACACATACCAGTTATTTTAATCTTTACTGCACAAAGTAGAGATTCCTTTAAATTACTTAGTCTGGTTTCCAAAAGAGACCCCAGAGCTCAATGATTTCTTAACGAGTAGCAAACTTTTCATTTCTTCGCTACATGTATCCTCAAAATGAGGAGAGGAATGCTTCCACTTTACGAAAATAGAGGGACCTGATTTTTTAACTGAGCCTTTTTTTCCAGCTGCATAGGCACTCTGGTGCCTAGAGAGGACACTTATCCCTGTAAATGACCCATCCAATTATTTATTGACTCGATTAGTGGCAACAGTAAGAAGAGAGGCTGAAAGCTGGTTAGGATAGTGTGCACGCTGTACCGCGTTATAAACAGTATATGTTATGATGTATCTGTACTAACGCAAAGTGATAAAGATAGAGCAAAGTCCAATCATCAGAGCACCTTAATGCTGACAAAATCCTTGCACATAACAGGCTTCAGCAATACCAGGGTAGTGCTGAGATCTGCTTCGACAGTAAGTACCCCCAGGTGCACTGATGACAGGGATCCTGTATGTTCAGCATACAAGAAGACCCTGGAAGGCCTGGGAGCGGTGAAGTTTGCATGTGTATATCCCTAGCCAGAAACAGAACTAGTTAATTAAATCAATTAACTTGTTGCAATAAAGAATGTTCACAAGTAGATCAACATGCTTAAGATGTATTTCTACCCTAGTAAAGTGATGTGACTCTGTGGGTCTTGTGGATCTCAACTGTGCACCACAAAGACAATAAAATACTAGACTAAAGCTTAATTTGAAGTTTTGCTAACCCTTCTTAATAATCTATTTCACAATGCAATTAATTACATTCTTAACTTTGACACCTCATCAAATATAAAACTAGTGCCTAGGCTATAAAAACATTGATTGTGTTTGGTTTTTGTTTTTTTGGTTTTGGTTTTGGGGGTTTTTTTTGTTATTTGTTTTTTTAAACCAAGGGAAGTCTTACAAACAGCTGGTTGTGGATCTATTGGTTTATGAGCCTGTAAAAGAAAGTAATCTCAGTAACAGGAGACTTACCAACTTCACCTACAATGTCCAAAGACCTTGGTGCAAGAATTAAGAAACTTTTCAAAAGCAGGAGAAAATAATCAGCAGAACCTATATGATTCACATTTACTTACAGACAGCAGCTTCCAGGATATTTCAGATTCTGAATGCATCAAGCTTTTTCCCTGAAAAATCTACCATATTACAGTAGGGAAAAAGATACAGAAAACCATTGTTTCCATGCACAGTTTGAGGAATGTATTTCGTTATATTTTTTCAATGGAATAAATCAAGAGGCTGATGTGTGATTGATTAGGACATTATTATATTGGACAGGGAAGCACAAAAAATAAACTAATTTGTCATGAATCTTTCTATGGACTGCAAATAATACTCTTCTGAATCTGAAGTTTGTCTACAGTTACATTACATGGTGAAAAAACTTCTCTTCATTGAATCAAATTATTTTCTCCATGTTTTCCTGCTGAAGACAGCATTATGCTGAAAAATAATTTTGCACACTAATGATAAGTGCTATTTTTCTCTAGATCATAGTATGCAGCAGCAGCAATCGCAGTGTAAGTTTTTGATCATTTATGTGAAGCTGTGGCAAAAGATCCATCTTTAGAGCTGAAATATATTTTACAAATGTCTCTTATTGATATAATTTATTAATTGATATCCAGTGAGAAACAGACAGTAAAAGTTTGAAGTAACTAATTTAATAAAAAGTATGGGAATAATTCACTTTACCGTTGACACAGGAAACACTATTCTGACAGTGCTATTGTGAGCAAGGGAAGATGTGTACAAAATGGTAAGTGATCAGCTATTCAAAATTTAAAATTCTAACTATAGCATAGAGAATACTTTTGTTTATTTTTACTTTAAGGAGACATAAAAAACAGTGAGCTGGTTTAATTCTTCTTATAAACTTTTCATTGCTTATATGTTATACATGAGGAATAAGGCTAATAAAGTCTGTTGTCCTTATCCTTATGGAGATGATCCTTCTGCCTTTTCATAGAAAATAGATATGATCCTATTCTGAAATGGACTGTAGGTTTCACACTATCAGAAATATTTCACCTTAATTATGAGACAAGAAAGGGCTCCATTATATGCTGAACAACTGTAGTGACAGAAGAGATTGCAGACAGCACAAGTTCTGAAAAGAAACAATGGCAACTAACATGGCAATATGATCTAGCGTTCTACATTAGTCCAAACATACAGACATAATTTATCAATACAGTATTGTGTACATGCTAATGTATTACAAAAATAGAGCATGCTATTGTAAGTGCCCAAGCTAACATTGGATTATTAAGTTTTTCAGACATTAAGAACACTAATCAGTATTTTTTTCATCCTTTTAGATCACTAACACAGCCTCATAATATTTAGTGTTTGAAGTATTATTAACACACTTTATACTGTTATTTGTAATATACCTCAAACTAACAATGTGTTAGCTAGACAGTCTCCTGACATTTATCAACACAATTTCTGAGTTAGTTTTTGTATTCTGTGAATGGAATGGAGGAGTCATATAAATCAGACAGGTAATGAATACATTAAAGCCTAGAGTAAAATTTGGGGCTAATTAAGATAATATTTCTAAAAAGTACAGCATGTACAGCATCAAGCCATAATAGGGAAACTATCCTGATCTCATATCTGAGGTTAAAATGGCTTAATGTGTTGCCCATACTCTATGCTATATTTTCTCCAAATCCCAGTAAGAACATGCTTTAATTTGCATTGTCCCAGTGTGAAACTGCCCATGCACTTAAAACTGAGGTCATTTTTTTCAGGCCTGAATTTCTGGTGAGACCCACTGATTAAATTCTGATATGAAGTATCTAATTTCTACTGCGTTTAAGACATGAGATCTTTAAAGTAACATCTTTTCATGCTTGTACCATTCAAACATGCTTCAGTGAATTTTTATCAGTCCATAGGGAAACAAAATAATCCACAATGCCTCTGAGTTAAGAATGAAATGAAAAACTGTAGGACAGAGAGACCTTGCTTGACAAATCAGAGGCAACTTCGAAAAGATCAGAATTGAAACTGGTGTTCAAGTTTACACAATTGGCCTTTGAAGTAACATTTAATTAGTAGACAAGAGAGGAAATCTATTAGGTCTTAGTGAAAAAAAAAAAAAGTGAGTTTTGTAGATTTAGCTTTTCTATTGGAGATGTTAACATTTTGCTGAGGGACTCAAGTAGTTTCTGAATCCTCTGTTGACAGTGGTTTTGCAAAGCTTCATGTGATCTTCCATTTATTGTGCTGGTATTTCCTAGGTGGGAAGTCATTTAGGTTGGAGCCAAGGTAGCATCAGATTTTGACTCTTTGTTTGTTTGTTTCATCACAGAGGCATGCTTTTGCCTTATATAATGATAAATTCATAATGTACTTTGCAGCAATGTACCATATTTATATGCCTTAAATATCTTCTCGTGAGACTATAGATTTTTAATCTAGTCTCTTACAAGTTTTCTGTGCTTAAAGGAAGGCAGGAACTGTTTTGCTTGTGCTGATCCACGGAAAAAGCAAAATGTGTCCTTGCTATACAAACATATCAGTGGAGGCATTAGCTGTGGGGAGCAGATAAACAAAGTGTCGCAGTCAAAATATTACATCCATGGCCAGTGAGGAGATTGAGTTTTATCCTTTGAATCTCTGTTGGAGTTTTTGTCTTTGGACAGAGATATGAGATGCTGATTCATTTGACTCCTGCCAGGTTTTTGAGTGGTGCAATCCGGAAAGCAGCGTAAGAAAGTTTACATAAGCAGAACTCATTCCTGTAGATCACCCTTTTTTCCTTCTCCTGAGTTTGCTGATCCCCAGAGAAGATCTTCCAGAGGAACTTTGGGAAAAGAAGAAATTATACCATGTAAGGGGAAATGGATTTTTAACACTTTCCCATTAGTGGGCCAAAAAGACAACAAATTTTTATTACATGGCCTCATCAGCATGAATTGTGTAGATGAAGCCATGATAATCCCTCCTCATCTGTGCAGAGACTGTCAGAGCTGCTGGACAAACCTGTGTTTGGGTTGAGCCAGGCAGAAGTTTAGGAAGAACAGCCAGGATCCATGTGCGTGTATAAAGTCTGTGAGAGAGACTCCTGATTTTGTGTAGGCGAAGAGCTAGGTGTCGGTTCTTCAGTAAAAATAAATCGTTGGGTGTTTTAATCTACATGCTATGATGCTGTTAAAGCTTGACGTCTGGCTCTACTTAGAGCACTGCAATCGTGTTAAAGGACTGATGACAGGCATGAAGCAACTAAATACTCAAAGTGTACTGTGAGCAGCTACCAACAAAAGGAGTCTTGAACTGAATCCCTGCCCCTAGACTTCAGCTGCTTTCTCGGTCCTCAAGGAGGAAGCTTCTCGCTTTGCTTTATACTTGTCCCTTTCGACACACATTTTATGAGAGACAAGGGGAACAGGAAGCAAAAAGGGGAGGTGGAGGAAGGATGAGCTTACTTGCTGCCAGCCACTTTATCTCTCTAGTTATTGTTCTAATAAGCTCCTTCCCATTATGTCATAGAGCCTTCATAAATATTGAAATCACCTTCACTTATTAGAAAGCAAATAGCTGACTATGTGCTGCTGTATGTTTTGTATGACATCTGGAACATTTTGAATATGATGAACAATAATAAAAAAAAGGATTCTTTCCTGACTGTCCCTTCAAAGAGACATCAAAGACCAGCATTAATGATCCACTGGAAATGTGATGGTATTTTGTTACTTGACTGCATGTTTCATAAAAGAGTCATTGAAATCCTGGTCTACTTCTCTTGTTGGAAGAGAGCAAGGGGATATCAAAAGAAAAAAAATGCTGAATTAGTCAGTTGAATAAACCTTTTGATAGGACAGTGAATCTTTAAATAGCCATGCTTTCGTATTCAGAATGGAGTCCCAAGTAATCAGTGCCATTTCTTGGTGAGAAGTTTACAAAGTTATAACTTGGTCTGAAATCCTCACCAGGACTCAGCTTCCACAGAGCTCTCTTACTAAAGACAGAGCTAGTTTTCTCTGAACAGGTTGGTATCTGGTTCAAATCCTAACACTCTGTCAGATTAAATATTAAGAAATTGGTAAAGCGAGGTCAGTGGGGGCACTTCATACAAAGCATTAAACAGCGCTGTGTTTCAGATGGTTTCCAGAAGGAAAATGCAAAGGAAAAATTTGAGATCATCTCTAAAAATCATGTCAGATTTTGTCTGACCAGGCTATTCCATAGTCTGACAATGTTTATTGTGAGTTTGATTAGTTAAATCTACTGTGTGGTCTTAATATTTACCTTAAGATACTGAAATAGTGAAGATAATAGCAGTCATGTAATACTTAGTGGTCTGTACTTTCAAGTAAAACTCCACATTTGGTAACGCTTTGCCCGAAGAAAGGTCGCATATTGCCACAAGTAATATTTACTTTTTCTTTTACCTTTGTTTGTGAACACTTGCCACACAAGACTCCTTTTGACTGTTTCTCTAAGTTACATATTATGAAGAGAAAATACTTGCCACCATTGTCCTATTCAGTTGAATAATCAAACCTGTGTACTATTCTTTTTCTTTGCCATGTCCATCAATTTTCTGCTCTTAAATTAGAATAAAAATGATGGCAAGTGCTTGCAGTCTGCCCAGAAAACATTCATATAAACTGAATCTGCACTGCTAAACACAGGTGTGGCTGCATAACCATACGGCTTTGAAATTTATCTTCCCCAAAGCACAGTGGTGTATTGACCTTGGCTAGTCAGCAAGTACCCACAAAACTGCTCTAGAACTTCCCTCCTGAACTTCAGAGGTGGAAAAAAGTATGATGAAAGGCTTGTGGGTTGAGATAAGAACAGGATGATCACTCACCAATTATTGTCAAGACCAAAACAGACTTGGCTTAGGGCAATTAATTTAGTTTATTGACAATCAAATCAGGTTAGGGTAATGAGAAACAAACCCAAATCTTTCTACACCTTCTCCCCACCCCTCCCTTCTTCCTGACCTTAACTTCACTCCTGAATTCTCTACCTCCTCCACCCAAGGGGCACAGAGGGACCGGGAATGGGGGTTGCAGTCAGTTCATCCCATGTTGTCTCTGCCACTCCTTCCTCCTCTCTCTCGTCCCCGCCAATGTGGGGTCCTTCTCATGGGAGACAGTCCTCCATGAACTTCTCCTATGTAGTTCCTACTGTTAAGCTGTGGTTCTTCACAAACTGCTCCAAGTGGGTTCTTTCCATGGGATGCAGTCCTTCAGGAACAGACTGTTCCAGTGTGAGTCCCCCAGAGGTCCACAGGTCCTCCAGCGTCAGCTCCTCTCCATGGGGTCGTAGGTCCTACCAGGAGCCCACTCCATTGCAACTGTCCATGGGGTCACAACATCCGTTGTGGCACATCCATCTGCTCCAGCGTGGGGCCATCCACAAGTTGCAAGTGGAGATCTGCTCCACTGTGGACCTCCAGGGCTGCAGGGGCACAGCTGCCTCACCATGGGTTGCACCACAGGCTGTGGGGAAACCTCTGCTCTGGCACTTGGAGCACCTCCTCCCCCTCCTTTTTCACTGACCTTGGTGCCTGCAGGATTGTTTCTCTCACATATTCTCACTCATTTCTCCCAGCTGCTGTTGCTAAGCAGTTTTTTTCCCCTTCTTAAATATGTTATCACAGAGACACTACCATTATTGCTGATGGGCTCAGCCTTGGTCAGCAGCAAGTCCATCTTGGAGCCAGCTGGAACTGATTCCATCCAACATGAGGGAAAATTCTGGTAGCTTCTCACAGAAGCCACTTCTGTAGCCCCCCCCCACTACCAAAACCTTGCCACTTAAACCCAATACACATAGCTCTTTTCAGTCAGCAGAGGCCAATAGAGGTCATCTTAGCAGTGTTAAATCCTTCAAGTTCATATTGAGAGGATTGAAGAGGTTGTTAGGAAAGGAGGCATGAGTAAAAGTAGTCACCAAATTGCTGTAATTAGGTTGAATTATTGCAAACAGGCAAAGAAATTGCAACGAAAAACCTAATAGTTAGAAGAATGCATGTTGGTCTAAATACTGGCATGTTGAGAAGAAAATAAAGTAAACAGACATAGTTCTTTGAAGCTTGGTTTATGCAAGTACATATGATTTCCTGTTTGGGCATTTGCTACTGATCAGGTGGATGTAAGACAGCTGAGAAAATATGTCAGTAAAACAGTAGACATCAATATCTGAGCCCTGTTAGAAGTGAGGAATCTTAGCTCAACAACAGTTAACATAATAAAGCAACTAGATATCTTCCAGACAGAAACCTGATCAAGCCTGGCCACCTTGGAGTAAAAGTCAAGAAGCTCACCATTCTCATTTGGATAATGGCACCAAAACCCTGCAGACTTTTGGGGTGTTTAAAATTTTGAAGCTACAGCTTTGTTTGATGAGATTAGCTCTCACAGACTTGCAGAACAACTTGCCTCTCGGCTAAATGGCTGCATACCTATAACTTCTTTTAGTTGGGTCTGTGATTACATTATTTTTTTCTAGACCTAGAATTTTCCCAGATTACTTTAACAAAACCTGTTAGCAACACTTTTCTGACCATAACTGAGCTTGTGATACCAGATATTCATGAAATGGTTTGTACTTTTGAATTGACTACATATAGGAAAGCTTTTTTTCTGTACTTTAGACTTATTTTAAAAAACATACATCATGCTCATTGTTTTCATACCTGAGATCCATTCTGTTCTTAATACACTGAAAAATCCTTTTTCTCTTTCTAATAATGTGCTCTTCATGCTTAAAGATACAGACGAAAAGCTGAAACCTGGGAGGAGACTGTAAAATTAAGCAGACTTCCATGACAGGTTATTGTGGTTTTAATGATGGTACTACTATGTGATGATATGTTAGTCAAAATATCTTCTGTCAAGTAAATTCAAATGATGCTCATTAATTTCCAATTAAGTTTCTTAGTATTTTTATGCTGATTTTCTTTGGATGGGACACTCTTCTTGGATGGTTCATTTCTGACACCAGCCAGAAGGCATCTTCAGTAATCTGAGAGGGAAGAAATCTTCAAAGAGAAGCACAACACCCTTCCCTCCTTGTGTGTACACAAGCGTCTTCAAATGATGCTCAGCGATTAACATTTTCCTTTGCGTACCATGGTATCTTGTCAAAAGTGATGGAAACATACTGTGTGGTTTTCTGAATTCCCTTTGAAACGATAATTTTGACTTTAAGTTCTAAGTAGCACAGTCAGCTTATGATATCCTATTTAATACTGTTACAGTTTGGCCTGATAGTAATCACAGTGATTCTTAAGGTAAGTTGAACAAGGGTGGCAAAAATGAAATCTTCCATCAGTTCGCTATTCTCTCAGTTTTTACAATGATTACTTGAGAAATGCTTTTCTTTTTGGTGATTAAAAATCTATGAAGCGGTGGGGGTTTTGATAGAAATATGAAATATGTTTTAATATTTAATATTTTTTAAAATATTTTATATCATTTCATGTCAAGCAGTTTTCCTCCTTGATGTTGATGCAGTTCTGTGTCACGGAAAAGTAATATTAGCCTATTGCCCTTTGATAGTTGAATGGTAGCAGTGTTGCTGTTGTTTCATTTCTTGGCACCTCTGATAGGTACAATTAATAAGAATGCTTGTGTTGAAAGGTAGGGCAGTGGTCACTTAGAGAGTAATCATTGTTGTGCTCAAATATCTCAAAATATGCTTGCTCTGGACAGTATTTCTAGATAAGGGAAGTATTAGGATTCCCAGAAAAATATTTCACATTTGAGAGTCAGAATGAAAAATATAAGGTATGTTATTGCTTCCTTAAACATTCACTGAAGTACTATTATTTCACACTAAATCTTTGTTTTAAACAGCATATTTGTACCCTATACAGTGGGTTCCTTTGAGCGTCTAACCATGAAATAACATTATTGGTTAAACAAAAGGGTGTTTTTTAATGCAACTTCAGGGAATGTGGAAGTCTAAAGCAAAGGAAAATTTACATCTGAACAAGGAAACACACAGCCAGTTTCGGTCCACTGTGCCTGCTAAGGGAAGCTTAATGGCAGTCCATAACATCTACATTTCACAAAGAATAGCTTTAATTATTTAGTTTGCTGTATCTTCAAATCAAGGCCAGAAGGTAGAGCTTCTGGCCTGGAAACTTGAAGTTTTTGTAGTTGTGGAAAAATTGCAATACACTGGGACTTTGGGTTGCTTTCAAATGAGAAGAGTTACCTTCAATTCAGTGCAGTTAGAGGAAACAAGACTGATTGCACACAGCAGCACAGTCCTTACAAATTCCGGCAGTTGCAGGCATTATGAGATTTTTTTCATTGTCCAGTATTGCAAGGAGTATGGGCTACTAATTCAGGAGCTTTGTTCGAGTTTACCAAATCTGCAGTTCCAGGTTCCTGAAGGAAAAGGGAAGAAACTGTGAGCTTTGTATCTGTCTTGCTTTATACAAGGTAGAAGGGCACAGCTGTAGGGCAGGAATTCAGAACCAGGAAGCAACTGCACAGTGAGCTTCCCTAGTTTTCACAGGGAACTTATTGAGACCACCTATTTCTTCTGAAAAACCTTTGGGATAAGACACACTGAGCTACTTCATTTGCATGAAGTACCATACAGTACAGCTGTACAAACTGCTCTTTGAAACAAGTTTTAGTAACAAGTCCCTCGGGGGTCTGTAACAAGTATCAGCAAAGGTGCTACATTCATTTGCACCCATGCATTTGGGGACTATGCTGACTAACAGTAGCCTATGGTGTACCGTGGACTATGTCAAAGGCAGTAGGTGGACCCATAAGACTTCTTTCAGTCTGAACTTGAACAAGAAAGAGCTTTCACTGGCTTCAGATATCAGACAAGACTTTAACTTAGAGTCAATGTGCTCTACCACTTTGGCAGCAAGCAGTAAGAGAGTCTTGCTGGACAAGGCACGATACCTTCACCAAAGTCATACTTGGAAGCCTTCACCAAGGAAAATGCATCACTGGACACTTTTGTCTGTGCTTATGACAATAGGACCTTGCACACAAATAATGAAAGCTGTACAAAAAAAAAAACAAAAAACACTAACGGACCAGTTTTATGACATGCCAATCTTCAGGACTGCAATAGTGGATGACTGCTTGGGAACAAAGAGACAGAAACAACACTTTTAGAATGGGATCATCGAGAAACCAATGCATTCAGGATGCAAGCATTTAGTTACATGTGCAGTTAGAGCAGTTAATCACAGCAGGTTTGGCATGAGTGAGTTCTGAAAGGTTTTATCCCCTGAAAATATACTTCAGATGACAATCTGGAGTGGTATAACTGTATTAAAGTCTTCAAGTACATCCTGCAAGTAATTTCTGGCTAATGAGAATTATACTGCTAGTAAATAAAAGATTGTATTACTATTTGTTACTATTCATGTCCGTCCTCATGTTCTTTTCACCGAATGCAAATGAAAAAGTAACATATAAATCAATTAAAGTATAAATCATATCATGCCTAGCACAACGTGTAAATATAAACAAAATGAAGGTACCTGGAGAGGCTATGTACTATATCAAAATTAATAAATATATTCCTGCTTAGATGCAGTAGAAAACTTAAGAAATACCGTCATAAATGTGAAATATATAAGGAAATTTATGTACATTATCATCTGAAAATTAGCATGCATAAAAGTAAAATTAACTCAATTTTTAAAGTTGTGATTTTCATAATAAGAGCTGGCATTCTGGTTCTCTACTGAAAATGTCATTGCAACAGTAGATCGGGAACAGGAAAGGAAAGTGAAAGCTGGAGTCCAAAGAAGTGTAGTCAGCCCTATAGACACAGATATCTTTACAATATCTGTTATTACAGATGTTCTGTTCTTTCTGCGAACTGCCTTGTGTCCCTAAGTGAGATGCGTTCCAGAACATAAGAATTTTTGATTTTCTTTATTATGTTAATAGCATGGTACACTCCTAGGAAACAAATATACCAACACTTGGCATATGCTTGTTCTACCACTCTCCTAGGCTAAGGAATTACAGTCTCACTGTAGCCCTTAATTTCCATTTTTCCTGGGAAAAAAATTATTACCAGATGGCACATGGCTATTTTTACATGTTGTATGGCAAGTTTCCAGCTGATAATTATGACATTACTGCAACAGCCTATGCTTTGTGTTTGACACTTAGCTTAGTAACCACTCCTTAGAAGTGGTTACTTTCCTGCTCTCTTTCCTCCTCCGCCTTTCGCTGCTGTCTTCCCCTCTTTGCCTCTGTCACGCTCAGCTAAGACAGACACAAAATTCAGGAAGCACTATCTAAGAAAGCAATAATCTTTTCCTGAGAATTTAATTCAGCCAGGAAAAAAAAATAAAGATAACATGGAACTAAAAATTCCTTCCATTAACCACTTCTCACTGCCAAAAATGGTAATTTCTGATTTTGCATAATTTGTTTACCTTTTCATGCCTTAGATTCTATCAAGGGTAAGACAGGAGAAATCATCTTATTCATGGAACATCAGAAGAGCTATGTACCTCAGTAGTCAATTTGCTGCTGATACTTTCAGACCTGTCATATGACATCTATGTTACAGCATTCAGTCATCTATTTTATTAGCTATCTTGCTTTAAACCCTCACAGGGAGGCTGTGTGAAAGAGGGAGAAACTGAAAGCAAAGGTAATTCTAATTACAGTCATTTCGTACTATTATACAGTAGTAATAAATCTAGCATTGAGCTGAGTCTTAAAGCATACTGGAATTAATCGCTGTTCTTTGTTAGTGCAGAAACTTGCATGCATAGAAACAGCAAATTTCAGAGGGAAGGGGGAAAACATTATAATATTATTTTATTCCAAGTCTGGAAGCCTGTCTTGATAACCTTAACTCCCCTGGGCATCATATAATTTACCTCGAATTTTTCAGAATCCTGCCTCTGTCTTACTTTTAACACTCTTCAAAACATAATATATTTTTAAGGAAATATATCCATATATGCAATAAAATATTCATATATAAGCAAGAGATGGGGCAGCAGTAAAATAAGAAAATTGGAAGTTAGTATGTATCAGGACAGTTGCTATAAAGTGTTTTTAAATGGTTAATTAAGATTCATAAATGTTTACCAGCTTGCTTCCCATTTTCAATTATAAAAATAAAATGCTATGTGGCATAAATGAGAATTACTCCCTTGTGTACAAAGAAGGAATTGGTGGAAAGCTGTGCGTTTCCAAATGCTATTTCTCTGTTTAGACCAACTGAATGTGAATCATGCATAATTTGGCACTGTTGCTTTTTTTATTTATTTGCTTTTAGCACATACTTTAGGCCAATTAATCATGTAGAGTATCCTTTGCTATTCCTTACCTCAAATAAATTAACAATTTGTTTTGCTGGAGATGAAATGCTGTAATTTTCTCTGAGTGAACTGAAAGCACAAAGCAAGCCAAACAGCAAAAACACATTTGAAGACCTGCTTAATTCTCCCTTACTCAAAAAAAAATTTCAAAGGGACAGTGCTCCATGCTTCCCTTAACTACCTGGTCTTCAGTGGGGGAGCATGATCCAGCAGCAGACTGCATGTGCTCAATCACGTTCATACATGCGTTGGCTAGAGGTAGAGAATAATTCTGAGGAGAATAAGGAGCTTTACTTAAGTAAAGCAGGAAAAAGCAAGTTTCAGAATAATACAATCTTTTTGAACATTAAAAAGAAAAAAATCTGGTGAATAATATGAAGAGACTATGCAGCTAGGTTCCTCTTCTCATTAAAAAGAAGCTGGTATAAATTGAACCTATAATGCAAGTATCTGCAGAAAACTGAGCGCTTTATTAACAACTTAGTTAAGTTATAAGAATAAAATAAAAATAATAGGCAAAATGTAATGACAGAACAATGATTTTAAATTCTTGTGCTAATGAAAATTTTAAAGTAAAAGCAATTACACATGCTAGACATGTCATGTCAATGGACTGTGTTCTGCCTTTAATGATGGATCTCATTACAATTGAATATGGTTTTAATCCTCTTGTCTCTTGCTGCACTGATTTTGAAGATTAGCATTCTGGGAGACTGAGTCATCAGGTTATTCTGAACAAGTTTTGCAATCATTGACTTCGAGCAGAGTTCTGATCAGCGTAGTACAAGGTTAAGATAATCCTTGCTCTTCTTGACATTTTGCCTCTCATTTTCTGCTAGGGAGACAATCAGCTGGCTGTGAAAGATTTAACAAGTGAAGGTGTTTTAAAGGATTCTCTAAACCCAAGTTAATGGCGCAAAATAATGGGGAACCAACCTATTATAAGGCCTAATTTAAACATACTTTGCCAAATTAAAGTGTAGCCTTTCACCTGTAGTGCTGAACATCCTATCCACATTTGTCTTTTCATTTGATTTCCACAGCATGGCTCAGTTTGAGATGTCTAAATACTTGAAGTTGAAGGCATATAAGACTGATACCAGACCATATTTTTTCTTCAGTAGCATGCTTCCTTACTGGACATGTGTGAAGGAAGTTCATGTGGTTCTATTTTTGCAAGCTGAAGAGACTGGTATAGTGAGGATTCATGTAATATCTCCTCAGTTTTTCAAGATTTGTTTTCCAAATTGAAGGCCACTGCTCATGCTGGTGTTTTAAAGCTGAATCTAATTTTGTTCTTGCCTCTGCTGGACCATGACGGTCACAGGCACTAAGAAAACTGGGTTCCAGGAATTAGATGCAGAATGGATCACTCATATCTGAAAGTCCTAGAGAAAGACTTTGTGCAGATGGAACTTAGTCCAAACTTCCTGCTGTTCTTAAAAAATTATTCTTGCTGATTTAATTTTTAATGTCAGTAAAAATTATCTACATCTTTACCTGCACTAATCTGACAAATTTATGTAAATATTGCCCCAGCTAAGCTTCATGTATTTTTGTGTCTACTGAGCCAACATATGCTATTTACAAAAAGCAAGCAATACAACATCTAGAAAAATAAGAAATACCTTAATACAAAGAAATTACATTCATGAGAACGTGTCATCTCTTGGCTTTCCTACACTTATCTTTCTCTTACTGTGCTTCACAAGGTGCTGATTTCTTCTGTACATTGCTTCTTGTTGTATCTCATCCTGATCCTTTGCCAGAGAGATTTTTTCAGGCTGCAATTTTTTTTATTATTATTTTTTAATTTTTTGTGTTTTTTTTATTTTTTTTTTTTTTGGTGTCCCTCTTTTCTGTGTAGTTGGTTTATTGATTTCTTTACTGGGAGGCAGGTCAGTTTTCTTGGTTCTTTTCCCTGGCTTTGTTGTGGTTTAACCCTGCAGGCAGCTAAACACCACTTAACTGTTGACAGACTCTCCCTGCAGCGGGATGGTGGAAAGAATTATTAAAAAAATCAAAACTTATGGATTGCAATAAAGACAGTTTCATAGGACAGTGTCACGGTCTAAGGCCACCTGGCAATAAGCACCACACAGCCACTCACTCTCTCCTCCACTCCAATGGGATGGGGAGGAGAATTGTCAGAAAAAAAGGTAAAAACCTCATGGGTTGAGGCAAGGATGGGGAGGGATCACTCACCACTTATGGTCATGGGCCAGAAACAAACTCAACTTAGGGAAAGCATGAAAACAATTTCTTAATAATCAAAATGAGAGTAAGACAATGAAAAGGAGAAACACATCTTAAAAAGGCACCCCTGCCTTCTGCCTGGGCTCAAAAGCTTTAGTTTCAATTCCTCTACCTTCTTCCCACTGCAGTGGCACAGGAGGTTATGGAAATGAGGGTTGCAGTCAGCCCATCACATGTTGTCTCTACTGCTCCTTCCTCTTCAGGGGAGGACTCCTCACACTCTTCCTTGCTCCAGCATGGAGTCCCTCACATGAGAGACAGTCCTTCACAAACTACTCTGATGTGAGTCCTCCCCACTGGAATGCAGTTTTCCCTAATTGCTCCAGCTTGGGTCCCTCCCACAGAGTCAGGGTCTCCTTTGGATGCAGCCACGTGCTCTGGTGTGAGGTCTTTCAACGGCTGCAGGTGGAGATCTGCTCCACTGCTGCCCTCCATGGCTACAGAGCAAGTTGTGCTCTAGTTCCATGGGCTGCACAGGGACATCATGCTTCATCACGGCCTTCGCCATGGGCTGCAGGGGAATCTTCTGCAGCACACCACCTCCATCTCCTTTCTTCATTGCCTTTCATGTCTGTGGAGTTGTTTCTTTCACATCCCACTCTTCTCTTCTCTGCAGGTTCTCTTGCTTGCTCCTGAAAAGCACCTAGCTTTTGGGCAGAGGCTGCACCAGGTCAGTCAGGCCACAGTTGCAGCAGAGGCTCGGACTGCAGTGTAGGATTGGGTTGTGCCAGAGGCTGGGCAGGTGGACCAACTGGGCTGCCAAGGCTGTCAGGCTGTGCCCATCACTCCAAGTCCTGTGGTCCTTCTTAAATGTGTTTGGATTCAGAGCAGCCCTGAGGAGAAGGAGTTGGTGGTGCTGGTTGATGAAAACCTCAACATGAGCCAGCAGTATGCACTTGCAGCTCAGCAGGCCAACTGGATCCTGGGCTGCATCAAAAGAACTGTGACCAGCTAGTCAAGGGAGGAGATTCTCACCTTCTGCTCTGCTCTCGTGAGGCCCCACCAGGAATATTGTATACAGCTCTGGGGCCCCCAAATAAAAATGGCATGGACCTGTTGTAGCAAGACCAGAGGAGGGCCACAAAGATGATCAGAGGACTGGAGCCCCTCCCATGCGAGAACAGGATGAAAGAGTTGGGGTTGTTGAACCTGGAGAAGAGAAGGCACCGGGGAGACCTAATAGCAACCTTCCAGTACTTCAAGGGGGCCTACAGGACAGATGGGGAGGGACTCTTTATCAAGGAGTGTAGTGATAGAATGACCGGTAACAGTTTTAAGCTTAAAGAGGGTAGATTTAGATGAGATGTTAGGAAGATATTTTTTACTGTGAGGATGGTGAGGTACTGGAACAGGTTGCCCAGAGAAGCTTTGGATGCCCCATCCCTGGAGGTGTTCAAGACCAGGCTGCATGAGGCTTTGAGCAACCTGGTCTAGTGGAAGGTATCCCTGTCTCTGTCAGGGGTTGTAACTCGATGACGTCTAAGGTCCCTTTCAACCCAGACCATTCTGTGATTCATGATTCTATGATCAGTGAATGATCTGGCCTTGGCCAGAGGTTGGTCTGTCTTGGAGCTGAGGAAGCCTCTGGCAGGTTCTTACAGGGACCAGCTCTCTAGTCCCCTCCCCTGCTAGTGAAAACCAACTTAGAGCCAGGGAAACATCTAGGAGCTTCTTACGGGAGCCATCACTGTAGCCCCTCCCCTGCTGCCAAAACCCCACCACATGAACCCAAAACAGACAGAAAATGAAGAGAAAATAATAATAATTATATAACAGCATACAAAACAAGTGATCCACAATGCAATTGCTCACTACCTGTCAACCAATGCCCAGCTGGCCTCTGAGCAGCAACTGCCACCTGCCAACCAACAACCACCCGTTCTGTTGTTTAGCAGGTTCAGCTTGATGTCACATGGTATGGAATAGCCCTTTGGTGAGTTTTGGGTCAACTGTCCTGGCTGTGTCCCCTCACAGCTTCCCATGAACCCCCAGCCTTCTTGCTGGCTTGGCAGTACAAAAAGCTGAAAAGACTTTGTGTAAGCACTGTTCAGCAATAACTAAAACACCCCTGTATTATCATCCTAAATCCAAACCACAATACTGTACCAATTTCTAGAAAGAAAATTAACTCTATCCCAGCTGAAATCAGGATAGACCTGAATAAAAGAATTCTTGGTATCTCTATTTTTCAACTAAATAGCAGCAACTGCACCATTTATATGGTTCCTATAGACAACTCTCTATGTAAATTAGTTCGTTATACTCATTTAACAGGCATCATGATAAGGCAGACAAAGGGATATGTTATATTCTTACTCTCAGTTCTCACATTAAGTAACCAGACATTATTCAATAAAACTCATGAGAATAAGAACTATCCTAATGACATATTCACTATATGAATATGCAACTACTGCTCTGTATAATTAAACAACAAGATCATTACATACAAGTGCAGATTAAAGAATACGCTCCAACATATGAGTATGTTTTGCAAATTCAGGAATAGTTACATTGCTTAGAAAAAACATCAAAGACAAGTTTGAATCAAAACACCATTTTCCTGCAAATTAACCTCTTCAAATCTTCAATTATTTTTTGGTTGTTCCCATTTTTTGAGTTCTTTTTCTGGTCTAACATCCAATATCAGAAACTTGAAGATCTAGAGAAGAACTAGACACTAACAATAATATCTTTATTTTACATATTTTTCTTCTCCAGAAGAGAGAAAAATATTAATATTCAATTACTAATATTGTTTAAAAAGTTACTGAAAGGGAGAAAAATAATATTTAGGATAAAATTTTAAAGGCACAAATACTTTTCACAAGAAAAACTCAACAGAAAACAATCAGTGCAGTATAAATGCAACTCATTGTATATGCTCTAGCTCACAAGGATTTCCTATGAATAAAATTTTTGTTAATGAAGATCATTTGCAATCTCTTCATTGAAAACTATTGCTTAAAAATTTATTTCTTTAAGGTGTTGAAATATCTTTGAAACTTTTAAAATATTTAAGTTTCATAATTTCATAAGAGTTTTGCATTTTGTTAAAAATGGTTTCTCATTTTATCAATATGTATTAATCACATTCAGAGAAAGCTGAACAAAATTGCTGTTTACATAAAAAAAAATGAGATCTTTAAAGATGAAACAAAGCACTTTACATTTTTGGTCAGTCAGAACTTTAAGGTGTTCAACTTTTCAACTGAACTGGAAAAAAGTTTTTTCAGGAAAATCCTCCAGAGCAAAAATAGTGACTCCTGCATGTCATACATCTGTCTTCTCACTGTGGGGATGTTCATAGTGTTAAATTCACAGCCACTGTATCTCTGTCACAATTAATCCATTGTCTGTAACTGATTCCATTGTCATTGTCAACCATGACAGTTAGTTTTAACTGAGGGTACAATTCATAGGATTTTTTAAACACAAAAACTTGACTTCTAATACCAGTTTCCTCATTCAGCATTTAGAGTGGTTTCGTACATGATGCAGAACAACACATGTATGGTAAAAAAAAAGCACAGGACTTTCTCTTCCTTATAAGCAGATAGGACAGAACATCTTCAGGGAAAAGCTCTGTATGGTTTGGTGAGGGAAGTGGATATATTTAATGAAGGAGTATATGTGCTATATTATTTTTCTCTGATTGTCTCATCCATAATTTTCTGCTTCTGAAGTATCAACTGTTTTGACATTGGAAAACCTAACAACAAAACAAAGAACATAATCAAGCCAAATACTAAATGTATATAACTAAGAGTCATGTATGTTAACCCAGAAAGCCAACTGTGTCCTGGGCTGTGTCAAAAGACGCATTAGCAGCAGGTCAAAGGAGGTGATTCTCCCCCTCTACTCTGCTCTCGTGAGACCACACCTGGAGTACTGTGTTCAGATGTGGGGCCCCCAACATAAAAAAGACATGGATCTGTTGGAGAGAGTCCGGAGGAGAGCCACAAAATTAATCAGAGGGCTGAAGCACTTCCCCTATGAGGACAGGTTGAAAGAGTTGGGGTTGTCCAGCCTGGAGAAGAAAAGGCAGCCTTCCAGTACCTGAAGGGGGCCTACAGGAGAGATGGGGAGGCACTCTTGATCAGGGAGTGTAGTGAGAGAACAAGGGGTAACGGGTATAAGCTAAAAGAGGGTAAATTTAGACTAGACATTAGGAAGAAATTTTTCACTATGAGGGTGGTGAGACACTGGAACAGGTTGCCAAGAGAAACTGTGGATGCCCCATCCCTGGAGGTGTTCAAGGCCAGGCTGGATGAGGCTTTGAGCAACCTGGTCTAGTGGAGGGTGTCCCTGCCCATGGCAGGGGGGTTGGAACTTGATGATCTTTAAGGTCCTTTCCAACCCAAACCATTCTATGATTCTATGATTCTGTGATTTACATCTCTCTTCTACAAGTCTATACTAATTTTCCACCTTTTATCATCATTTCCACCTTTTATCATCATAGTTAGTTGATGAAATAGCATCTAATATTTTTAAATGGTATATGCAATTTAAAAACAATTATTTAATAATTGTTTCCCTGATTCTTGTAATTTATTATATTAGAACCCAATCTGTGAACATTAGAATTAAAAATACCACTGTCATTACATGCATTTTAAGTTTTGGATTTTATTTGTTACATTGTTATTCTCAATATTCACAAACCCATTTTAAACAACATGGAAGAGACAGCAGAGAACCTGCCTTCTTTAATTGCCTGTTTAAAAAACTTACACACATTTGGTAGTATGTAATTCAAGTCTAAATTGAGGTAGCAGGGGACAGCAAAAGCTGCTGGTTGGGAATGGAGTGTAAAACCTCAGTGTATTTTAGATGCTTACTCTACATCTAACATGGAATACTTCAACTCTGCCACTGAAATTTTAGGAATGTCTTTATACTTGTGTCTCTCGAGGCACACACACACACACACACAGAGAAAGATGAAAAGTGAAAGACACACACACACATATATATATATATACACGCACACACACAGAAGTATATTTGTGTATGTGTTTCTACCAGTTATCCTATTTAACTGTGCTTCTGTGTGTGTGCATACTTTCATATTCCAATTAAAACTGCAGTGGAATTACTATTGTTGTAAAATGTTATCATAACTATCAAAATCAATTAACTTCATGGTAGAAATCTGGGCAGAGCACCACACTTGCTTTAATACATTGCTGCTAATTCTAAATCTCACATTTATCCTTTAACTGTCTTTGAAATGTGCTGTCACTAGGAAAGTTGACTGTAAGTCCTCATCTCCCTGCTGGTGCATATATGGGTGTTTCAGCTTAAGGGGTAGCATGTAGAAAACCCGCTTTATCATCAGCTGATTCTACCAGCTTTTTCATAAATTTTGAATTTATAAGACAGAAAATAGGCCAGTTTGTAAAATTAGCATTGCCAGGAAACCATACAAAATACATTTCTAAAAAGTTAAGGGCCCAGCTTGAACTTGCAGAAAAATGAAAGTGCCTTATACAGCTTAGTAAAGTACAAGTGTAACTAGGAATGACCTGCTTCTTATAGCCAGCACAGAGACTGGCCTGGACAGTTTGCATCTGCAAAGACATGCAAACACATGCAGACTGAAATTATGCATGGTTTTCATAACTTCCAGCTCTATTTGCACACCTATATGTAAAAAGTATGCTATAATGTGTAGCAAGCCAAAGCTACTCACACACAATTGTATATATATCTTATGAGTATAGAGGAGATGCTGTTTCAGACTGATCTAGACTGAGCAGGGAGCAATGAAGAGCAAAGTATATCTTAAAGCTAAGTCTGCTGCTGGCTGGCTTCTTTCATCTTCACTAGTTGTCTAACAACTGTCAAAAGCAGATAAGGGCTTTACTCCCGTCACCAGCCCAGCCAGCAACATACCAGAGGAGAAGCATAAAGTAAAGTATCCTACCACTTGAAGTCATGCTGCCTTTCTAAACCTTGTCCTGTATAGGGAGAAAAAGTTGGCACCTTGGCACCATCTCTGTTTAAATCTGAGGGGAAGGGTAAAAATGCTTCTTTGAGTGAGCAAAATCATCATCACTGGAAATAAGAGAAGAGGGAGGGATGAAAATGAACAATGAATGGAGAGTGAAAATGTAAGAGTTTTTGTGGTGGTAACAAGAAAAGGTGGAAATATAGAGGGAACATTCACAGAAGTGAGGAATATGTAAGACTTCCTATAATTATTTGTTATTTATATCCTTGGATTTTTGTAGATTTTACAACTGTCAATTTACCACAGGCAACCATGTGTGCATATTCAGACATACACTCATATACTCAAGTTTACAAATAAACAGATAATATGTGTAAGCATATCTCCATGTAAGTATCTCTGTGTATCTGTGTGTGTCTGTGTCGGCATGCATATGTACGAATTTATGTGTGTTGCGTATTGACCCCAGCCAGCAAGAAGCACCACACAGCCACTCACTCACTCATCCCACTCTTCCCCAGTGGGATGGGGAAGAGAACCAGGACAGTAAAAGTGAGAAAACTTATGAGGTGAGATAAAGACAGTTTAACAAGTAAAAACGTGCACACAAGAAAAGCAAAACAAGGAATTCATCCACTGCTTCCCATGGGCAGGCAGATGTCCAGTCATCTCCAGGAAAGCAGGGCTCCATCACGCCTAATGGTTACTTACGAAGAAAAATGCCATAACTCTGAATGTCCCCCTTCCTTCTTCTTCCCCCAGCTTTTTGTTGCTGAGAATGAGGTCATATGGTATGGAATATCCCTTTGGTCAGCTGGCGTCAGCTGTCTCAGCTGTGTCCCCTCCCAATTTCTTGTGTACCACCAGCCTACCCACTGGCAGAGTGGTGTGAGCAGCAGAAAAGGCTTTGACTCTGTGTAAGCACTGCTCAGCAAAAAATGAAAATATCCCTGTGTTATCAACGCTGTTTTCAGCACTAATCCGAAACATAGCCCCATACTAGCTACTATGGAAAAAAATTAACTCTATCCCAGCCAAAATCAGCACACAGAGTGTGTGCATCTGTATAAAATGTGTGTATACATATTTTTGTTGTTTCAGTGATTGGATTGAAAATAATATTTTACTTTTGTGTGAGGCTGTATAAAACCTTACGGGAAAATAATTATTATTTCTTTATTAGTATTTTCTTTAGATTTTAACTACCACGTTTTTGAAAAGCAGGACAGGTTGTGTTAAGCTTCTCATCAACCAGCACCCCCAAGTCCTTCTTCTCAGGGCTGCTCTCAAGCCATTCTCCGCCCAGCCTGTATTTTTGCTTGGGATTGCCTCGACCCACATGCATGACTCTGCACTTGGCCTGGCTGAACTTTATGAAGTTTGCATGGGCCCACCTCTCAAGCCTGTCCATGTCTGCTTGCAGTGTGTACTTGCAGCCCAAAGCCAACTGTATATTATGCTGCACAAGAATTGTGGCCACCAAATTAAGGGAAGTGATTCTCCCCCTCAACTCTACTCTTGTGAAAGCCCACGTGGAATACTGCATCCAGTTCTTGGATCCCCAATATAAGAAAGACATGGACCCGCTTGGGTAGGTCAGATGATCAGAGAGCTGGAACACCTGCCCCATGAAAAAAATTCTGAGAGAGTTGGGGTTGTTCAGCCTGGAAAAGAGAAGGATCCAGAAAGACCCTATTGTGACCCTTCAGTATATAAAGGGGGCTTATGAGAAAGATGTAGAGAGACTTTTTATCAAGGCCTGTAGTGACTTTAAACTGAAAGAGGGTAGATTTAGATTGGGCATAAGAAAGACTCTTTCTACTATGAGGATGGTGAGACAGTGGAACAGGTTGCCCAGAGAGGTTGTAGATATTCCATCCCTGGAAGTGTTTTCAAGGTCAAGTTGGACAGAACTTTGAGCAGCCTCATCTAGTGAAAAATGTCCCTGTCCATGGATGAGTTTTAAAGGCATCTTCCAATCTAAACTATTCTATGACTCTATGATATCTGAGAGCAGCATGTCTGCATAAACCACACTGACTATAAACAGGTCTAAGGAATAATCCCAGAGCTGTGACCCATGGGCCACGTAATGTCATTTGGCAGATATCAAATCCAATTCCTCTGCTTAGATGTGTGTTGCAGATTCACGGAGGAGAGGGAAGGCCATAGCACAAATAAATAGACTGCTGGCTTCTGACCATGAGGCAAAACTCAAACCCATTGCTTTTACCTAGACAATTGACAGAACTGTCCAAGTGGAATTAGGAAGAACTGTGACTTCTAGGACACATTTTTCTTCATCCTAGGTCACACACCACAGAGTTTCTTAGGATGTTTATTTTTTCTTTTGTTTTACTAACTTTTAACTTACTTTTATTTTTTTCCATTTCTGCTGCTGCTGCTTTTACTTTACCAATTTTATCTTGTACTTTAACATAATGAACTGTTGGCTTGTCATGTTATGCCTTTAGCCTCCTCTAATATTCAGTATTCAGGTTAAGTGGAGATATTTTGTGATCATTATGGTGTTCAGGAAAACAGAAAACACGAGGAAAATAGTTGCAATTTTCCACAATAGAAATATTTATTGAAAGATTAGGCTAGATTTACATTATCAAACATTTCTTTTACAATGGTCTTAAACATGCTTTGACCAAACTTTCAATGCAACCATGACTGATTCTTAGGGACGTTTGCAATGTTTGTCTTTACAGTGATTTTAATAATAATAAAATATATCTAGGTCTCATTGTTCTTGCAACATCTTATACCTGAAGACCTGATGGTGTGTTATGAGTACTCAAGTTTTGCTTTGCAAAAGAAATGTAGATTGCAAGTCCACATTAGTGTTTCAGTTC
Source organism: Syrrhaptes paradoxus (assembly GCA_013400615.1). Taxonomy (NCBI): domain Eukaryota; kingdom Metazoa; phylum Chordata; class Aves; order Pterocliformes; family Pteroclidae; genus Syrrhaptes; species Syrrhaptes paradoxus. Next base: position 61,656 of record VZTO01010159.1, read on the forward strand.
AGAGCAAAAGAAATCTTGAAGCAGATTTTCCAAAAGTCACCACTTAAAATTTTTCACTTCAGATAGAGTAGTCTTGGTGCATAACAACAGTGTATCTTTCAAATATAGCAAAAGAGTTAGATACGCTCTTGAAAAACATCTAATAGCTTCCAAAAAATAATTGTCATTTAGCCCATAAGACCAAAAGATAATGAATCTGAAACAAAAACTCCCTGAAACACACATAGCGTAGATATCAGATCCTCAGCACCACCTCTTTTCCTCTGTAGATTTACTAATGTCGTTACGATCTTATTGTATCACAGTTATATCAACAAATGAAGTCAAATCACTCTGTGAACACTGCAGTTATTTCTGCTTCTTGCAATGACAGAGTAAATATATTTCTATTAATATATTCAATATCCCATATAGCTTTGATAATTTTCATCATCAATTACAGAAATTGTAATTTTGGACTTAGAAAAAAAATGAAATACTTTTAGAGTCGGTACTTGGATGTGGGATTCTTTTACTTAATCCATGCCTTTCCAGTGTGAGAATAGAGCCTTTACAGAGTTTGTGTCAGTATTTAATCTTGTTATGGAATGTATTCAACAACTGGGAAAGAGATGTCTGTTTTACATTTAAAAACAATAGGAGACAATTGTAGGTGTCATTACCAGTACCAGCCTATAAATCTTAGCTGGGTCATGGGCTTACCAAATGTATTCAAAACAGGGAAAAGTCATGTTTCTTGAAAACAGTGAGTTTTAAAAATAGACGTATGGATTAAAAACAAAATAATCCAAGATTGAGAATTTAAGTGCCAGGTTGAGAATTCAGCAGCATTCTCAGCAGCCATTCTAATTAATTTGTGTTTCTATATAGTGTGTTTGGAAATGCAGAAAACTGTTCATTTTTGATCAATGGAGGTAGATAAAAGACACACCAAAGGCCTAGCTGTTGTTTTTCTACTTTGCAAGTGGACGCAGTGTTTGACATAGTCACTGATAATCAGAGATATAAATTCTATGTAGAAATTGTCACCTTCAGTGTGGTCTTCAAAAAGGTGTTTCAGTTCTAGAGAGAGATGACTTTTAAAAAAATAAATCTCCATCATTCTTTCCTTATGGTTCATGTATATGTTTCCTCCCTCAACATACAGGGCTGTGCATATCTATTTTTAAATCATTAGTTTTACATCATTACAGAGCTAGTTCAGGTATCTAATTTTAACCAGGTAGGAGAAGGCCATACATAAACAGCTAACAGTCAGTGCAAAGATGTCTGCAGTTTCATGCATAGTCCCTTTAATTTTGTTGTCCTACTCATGAGTAAAACAGACTTGGAGGAAGAGGAAAGATTCCAGATTTCTGTTCAACATAAAGGAAAATCTGCTTCCTACTACTTACATGCATACTTATGATAAAAGACAGGGAGTTAATAGCACCAAACATAATTCATAAATCACTAATAACTATAGAAGAAGTGATAATTTTTAAGTCAACTCCAAGATTTTAAAATGGATCTTAACACATGCAAAAGATATTTATAAAATATTTTCCAATAGCTTTTAGTAAAGCTTGAAGGCCTGGACGTCCACATGAAATGTACTGGGACTGATATTTTCCTCATTTATAAGTGAACATTCATATATTTTGTTCTTTCTCATTGTGAGTCTGAGCCAAAGTCCACCCAATTCAATAGGAATTCTCTATGCTTTTTTTTTTTAAATCTATCTCTAAGGTCTTAGTCCTGCTGTTGCTGCAGCCAGGGAGACTTTCATTTGAATGTTTGTAAGATCACAATCTGCCTATACATTACTGTGTTTTCAAGAGTGAACTTTTGTGATCTGCTATTGATATAAACATGGTCAAAGCCAAGTTTACTTTTGACTGAGGAACTCTGAAAATATAAAATTTGAAGTGAAAATTCCTTGGTTCATCCTCATATTTTCTCAAAGCAAAAGGTAACTTCTAAATTATTCCAAGTTTTTAGTCATTCCGGATTTATTTTTCAGTACCATTAATGTATTCACATGCCAGACATTTCTTTTTAAGACTACTTTGGAGAATGCTGAGCACTTTTGAGGGTCATCTCAGTGACAGTAGGATGATCAGAGACAGGTGATAATCTTAAGCTACTTTTTATGTTAAAAATCATTCACTGTGAATTTGATCTAAATTCTGAAGCTTGGTCCTGTTCTAGAGCTCATTCTGGACTGCAGTTCACTGGGTTTCACAGTCAGTCTCTTTATCTCCATTTCATAGCACTCTGCTTACAGTTTCTAGTCAAGTCTTCAGAAATCTTTGGCCAACACCCAAGACTGTAAACAGTGACACATTTGATTAATGTAACAAGCCTAATGTTTGTCATTACCACTCTTTTTTTTCCTCACTCTGACAAATTGTTCCTTTTCCATCAACAAGGTCTTCTTCTGAAGATCTATGACCAGATTACATATTCAGAAGGCTAACACATTTTGGCTTAGGTAAAGTTGATTAGAAGCAAGTCCCACTAAACCAAAACAGCTACTCCTGCTGCAAAGTCCATAGAGCCTTGTTTACTGGTTTTAGAATGTCAAAATTTATCTTCATATTGACAGCCCTGATATAAAAGAGATACAGAATACATGTACAGCCACAAGTACATGCTGGCAGTAACTGGTCACTGTAAGATACTACTTCCTTACATAAATTCTTGCAATAACTCTTCTCAAGGTGGCACAGCAGTGTTCTCTAGAGGCATACCTGAGGAGTAAGACATAAATAGTCAACTGTTTGTTTAGGGACTTCAAAATGTCAGCTTCAATATTTAGGGCAGATATGAGGCATGAATACTGACACGGGACAGAGGAGTAAGACACCTCATACTTCACCAGATAAAAATTAAAACCAAAATGGTTTTCTTGCTTACTAGTTAATCTTACATTAAAAAAGCAAGATAGCATTAAGTTTACGTTAACCTGACTACTTCAAAACCTCTGTTGGAATTCACTTCTTTTGATGAAACAGGCATTGAGCTGTTACCTTTGCAAAAGTAATGCTTTCCAAAGATGTATTTAAGTGTATCTATCTTTGCCTAAGTACTTACTGCAGTTATGAATGTTAAAGATGTTACTGTTACTCCCTTCTTCCATAACTCCGTCCAAATAATATCATCAGTGTTCTATCTCTGAAATTTCTATGTGGAGAATGTGTCTTATGGAAGTAAAAGGTTCCTTCCATCTTTTATTAGCACATTCACATGACTTTGACAGATTGATATTCATAATCAGTGCTACAACTGTAGTAAACTAGCAACTGCAGAAATTAGAAAAGTTGTCTCATTGTTTTTCTTAACCACAAAATGCAACGAAAGTCCACAGTACCCACTGTAAACAATAACTGGTGATAAGCTAAGAGATTTGAGACGGCTGCATTCTTCCTGTCTCTTCTACTATGACAAAGTAAAGTTTCTCTACGTGTTGACAGGCAGAAAACATAAATTCTTTTTTTCCCTTAGACTACAACCTTATATGTAAAACTGGAACCAAGATCTCCTGGAGTGTTGATACTGTAAGAAGATGAAGAACTAAACTGATGCACTGAACTTCCTGTAAGCAGATTTTTTTCATTCCACTTGGTTACTGTCTTGGCTGCCAGCAAGATGATGTTCAAAGCATGTAGGAATGGAATAAATCAAATTATTAGAAGTGTATCTGATATTTGCATTTGGGTAGTTACTCCTTGTGCTTGGAAGATGTTATGTTAAACAATCCACTAAATGTCCCTCTCAACTACTGTAATGTACAATACGAACTAGAAATCTTAACAAAGGACCATCTTTCAATATACATAAAGTATCTGGTATTAAAAGATCCTCAAAAATTATGCAAAATGCTCTCTAAAAATGAATTGCAGGTAGCACTTTTCTGCAGTTCTTTTTTCTTTGGAACGGTGAGCTAACAAATATAAGTATTGACAATAACGATGCCATGTCTATAGAATCACACATTAACATCAGCATGAACTGTTAGGGCAGGCTTTCAAGAGACTTGATTCTTCAGTTTGATACATAAGCAAGCATTCCTATTTTTACAAACAGCAAGCCTTGTAGCAGAATGAGATGGTGACGCTTTATTCACATGCAATGAATCTGTACTATATGTAGGCAACACTAGTATGGTACTGCCACACTTGAAACTAGAAATGATATTTACTCCTTTATCTGTGTGAATTGGATCACAAAGTTTATAGGTCCTTTCTAAAGCATAATGTTACATTCTGTCTCCTATTTTCTTTCTGGACTATTTTGCCCATTTTGTGTGTGTGCTCCAATGAGTTGTGCTTGCTTTTACAATTTTTTTACAGACTACGTGGCCTGATGTGAGCTTCTGGATACTGTCTAGGACTTAATGTGCCCCCAGGACTTCCATTTTCCACATTTAGTAGTTCTGTCCCTTGGATCCCAGATGTATGTTGCAGCTTCATCACATCAGAAAGCATAAGAGTTGGATGCAGATGCTACTGCAGAACATAATTTGTTGGGTCACCAAACATGCTGACACAGAATTTTCCTTTGATAGAGCTTAAAGATCTGTGGCTGAACATCTGAGAGAAGAAGAGTGGAACTGAATTTCCATATTGTACAGTTCTGGCAGTGAAATTGAGTGATTACTGCTCTTCAGTGCACGATGGGTTCAGCACAGTCTCAGGCTAACTAAGCAAAGTTCCACATCACTGTACTGGGGCTTCACTCCTCCAGAAAGAGGTGTGAGTACAGCACCCACACAGGCTGATGTTAAGGTGTCTAACTGTTGGAAAAACTCATCTCGAATACACTGATAAAGTGTTGCTGCCTCTTCTCTCCCTGCCTCGTAAAGCATTTGGCTAGAATTCTTCTATACGCTACATAAGGTCCTCCAATCCATCCTTACAGCAGGAAGATATCTTTTATCCCCTGAAAGATGATGGTGTGTTTTTATTTTCTGTGCTGAGTTTATTTCTTTTCTTGAACCTAGGCTTTTTGAGAGATTTGTAGTCAGTACCACCCCCACTGCAATGACCTTGGGTGGCAGGAGGTGGCATTTGTTCTTTTGCACAAATGTACCTTCCATATTAATAGCACTTCTCATTTTCTCTGTGAGAGATTCCAAACATCTTAAATCAAGAAAAAGTATAAAATGTTCAAAGGCAAACAGAAAGAATTGTGGCTCAAGTTCAGAAATAATACAGATAGGAATTTCAAACTGAATGAGTTAAAAATTCAAGTTATTATGGCATTATAGAAGTAGAGACTATTTTTCAGTGCAACACAAGGCAGAAATAGGAAAGTACCCAGCTGTTTTTCATTAAATTCCCAATGTTTTAGAACTGAAGAAAACTGGGGTTTTTTTCATAGAATCATAGAATGACCTGGGTTGAAAAGGACCTTAAAGATCATCTAGTTTCAACCCCCCTGCTGTGGGCAGGGTTGCCAACCACTAGAGCAGCTGCCCAGGGCCCCATCCAGCCTGGCCTTGAATGCCTCCAGGGATGGGGCATCCACAGCTTCTCTGGGCAACCTGTTCCAGTGCCTCACCATCCTCAGAGTGAAAAATTTCTGCCTAATATCTAACCCAAATCTCCCCTCTCTTAGTCTAAAATCATTCCACCTCATCCTGTCACCATCAACCCCTGTAAACAGTTGCTCCCCCTCCTGTTTTTACGCTCCCCTCAAGTACTGGAAGGCCGCAATGAGGTCTCCCCAGAGCCTTCTCTTTTCCAAGCTAAACAAGCCCAGTTCCCTCAACCTTTCCTCATAGGAGAGGTGCTCCAGCCCTCTGATCATCTTAGTGGCCCTCCTCTGCACCCGCTCCAAGAGCTCCACATCCTTCCTGTGCTGGGTGCCCCAGGCCTGGACACAGTGCTCCAGATGGGGCCTCACAAGAGCCGAGTAGAGGGGCACAATCACCTCCCTCTCCCTGCTGGCCACCCCTTTTTTAATGCAGCCCAAAACACAGTTGGCCTTCCAGGCTGCAAGCACACACTGCTGGCTCATGTCCACTTCTCGTCCACCAGGACCCCCAAGTCCTTCTCCGCAGGGCTGCTCTCAAGGAGTTCTTCTCTCAGTCTGTACAAGTACCTGGGATTGCCCCGGCCCAAGTGCAACACCTTGCACTTGGCCTTGTTGATCCTCATTAGGTTCACACAGGCCCACATGTCAAGCCTGTCCAAGTTCCTTCGGATGGCATCCCTTCCCTCTATCATTTCACTGCACCACACAGCTTGGTGTCATCTGAAAATTTGCTGAGGGTGCAAATTTTGTTTTAATGAAGGACATTCTCAATAGATACAAAATGGCTTGTTAAAACTAAATTCACTGGAAGTACATTCCTTTTGATTGAAGTTCACCAAATAAACCTTTTAATTTCTGAACTTGGCTGCAAAATGAGACACATATCACCAACCTCTAATCAGAGCACCTGCTTGAATACAGACTAGGAACTTGAATCTAAAGTTTTGACCAAGACATCAAAGAAAGACTGGGAAGACAAGTGATATTTGGCCTACCAAGCATACAGAGGGGAAACTGAGTGCACTACACAGAAGTCTGAGAGACACATTTCAAAAAGTAAATTTTTACCTGGACTTCTGCAAAACATGACACTGTCCTGCATGACATCCTTGTGTCTCAATGGGGAGACATAGATTTGATGGAAGGACCAATCCATGGATAAGCAACTGGATGGATGTTTGCAGTGAAAGACTTCTGGTCAAAGGCTCGATGCCCAAATGGGGAGCAGTGACGAGTGGCATTCTTCAGGGATCAGTATTGGGACTGGTGCTGTTTAACATCTTTGTTGGAGACATGGAGAGTGGAATCGAGTGCACCCTCAGCAAGGTTGCCGACCACACCAAGCTGTGTGGTGTGGTGGACACGCTGGAGGGAAGGGATGCCACCCAGAGGGTAGCATCTTGAGGGACCTTGACAGGCTTGAGAAATGCCCATGAAAACCCCATGAACTCCAACAAGGTCAAGTGCAAGGTCCTGCACATAGGTCAAGGCAATCCCAAGCATAAATACAGGCTGGGCAGAGAACGGCTTGAGAGTAGCCCTGAGGAGAATGACTTGGGGGTGCTGGTTGATGTGAAGCTGAACATGACCTGGCAATGTGCACCCAGAAAGCCTAACCGTATCATGGACTGTGTCTGCTCTCATGAGACCTGCCTGAAGTACTGCAGCCGGCTCTGGAGTCCTCGGCACAAGACACAGAGCTGTTAGAGCAAGTCCAGAGGAGAGCTACAAAGATGGTCAGAGGGCTGGAGCACCACCCACATGAAGACAGGCTGAACAACTTGGGCTTTTTCAGCCTGGAGAAGGCTCTGGGGAGACCTCATAGCAGCCTTCCAGTACTTCAAGGGGAACTGCAGGAAAGATAGGGAGGAAGTCTTTATCAGGGAGTGTAGTGATAGGACAAGAGGTAATGGTTTTAAGCTTAAACATGGTAGATTTAGATTAGATCTTTGGAAAGACATTTTTTATTGTGAGTGTGGTGAAACCCTGGAAGAGGTTTCCCAGAGAGGCTGTGGATGTCCCATCCCTGGAGGTGTTTAAGTCCTGGTGGGATGAGGCTTTGAGCAACCTAGTTTAGTGGAACGTATCCCTGCCCATAGCAGGGGGGTTGGAACGAGATGATTTTTAAGGTCCCTTCCAACCCAAACCATTCTATTATTACAGATTTTTTCCACTGGAGAAAAGAAAATATGACTTCTTTGTTTTTATTTAAGGGAAAGCAATGGAAGAAACACATCAGGCTTCTACAGATAAAGACACTACTTGCTTTGTGAAAGGATGCATCTGAATTCATCTGGGAACTGAAATGCCCTACATAAGCAGAAGGCTCCTGGAAATTTAGATTTGTGGTATCTAAAAGGATAATTGTAACAGCTGTGTAGCTGTGTCCTCCTAGAAAAGACATAATTTTGAAAGGTGAACAGTACAATACGGAATCAAAGTAAAATAAATTAGAAAAAATGAAATTTAATCTGCTGGAAAAAAATAAAAATATCTCACACTTAACAAATGCTTACCTAAGTATAGCAGTTAAGATGGTGGAATCAAAATTTAAAAATTATGTAACTAAAATCTCTGTATGCTGTAAATTAAAATCACATCAGGGAAAATTTATACTTATCTTTCAGAAACAATAGTCTACGGCTGTAAAATGTAAAGATAGCTCTACAGGCATGAAAGGGAAGATGACTCGGATTTAATGGGTCGAAGTCTGAACTCAAAGGCAATTGTGATGCGGATAAGAAAACCTTTCAGAAGGTCAGAGAATAATCTGCTTTTATCTCTCTGAAGGCAGTGAGAAATTTCTTATTGACATGCAGATTCCAACCATCTGTTTTGGAGAACTAGTCATTGGTTTTCAATTCATTTTTGCTGTCAGAATGAAAACTGTGTGCATTTCAGAGATCCTTCTTTGACTCACCTATTATGAAGTCCAATTTTGCTTCCCTGGCATCAAGGGATGTCTTTCATTTCTTAACTTCAAGAGCAATTGGGACTGCTGAGTTAGATGTCAGTGGAGACAGCTCAGGCTGACTTTCTTCAGTGACCCAACTGACAGATGTCAGCCATGCTTGTTATATATGATATAAAGACATGCAGACTCATGTGAAAACAAATTAAGAAATCATTCAACTTTTTGCATATGGGTACATGTAAAACACATTGCTAGAGAAAAATTCCAGGAAGAAATCAATTAATGAATGCTTCAGAATTGAGAAGCATTTCCAAGTTTTTTTCTCTGATATGTTCTCTCATTTGCATGGCACCTTCTGTCATGTTTTTGATAAGAAGTTCAGCATTTCCCTGTTGTTTCTGTAACTCTGTGGCTTCCCTTGTACATATGTCAGAGTTACAGATATGAGTGACTGAAGAATCCTAAAGATCTACCACAAGAGTTTGCATTCTCTGCTTTGTTGCGCAGTGTATGAAATTATAGATACATGTCTTGCTTAGAGATAACTTTTCTTATCCATTTCATAATGAAGTGTTTTCTAAGGAAAAAAGGACTTTGTTCCCACTGAGACAAATAAAAATCTTCAGGAATGTTTCATTCTGCTTCTGCTACCCTTTTTGCGCTACTTCTAACACAAGTCCTTAATAAGCCAGTGGTTCATAACCAGTGGCTCATAACCCTCTCCAGTGTTTGGGTATGTAAAGGTCAAAGAAAGCCTTGCCTACAGTGACTATGAGATCCTGAGAGGACAGGGCAAGGGCAAAAAGCAAGATCGCAGCCCTGGGATTTAGTAGAGAAGAATTCAGCGTCTTCATGGATCTACTTGAAAGGCCCTGGAGAGAAGTGAAGTCTATGAAAGTTGCTTGTTAGTTAAGCTCAAGAGACATCCATCCCAACATACAAGTTGTCAGGCAAAACCACCAAGAGGCCTGCATAGATGAACAAGGAAGATCCTGAAAGAACTCAAATACAAGAGCATACAGAAGGTGGAAGCAAGTATGGCAAATCTGAGAGGAATACAGAGATACTTTCCAAGCACGCAGATGAGTGGTTAGGAAAGTCAAAGTCACCTGGAGTTGAATCTAGCAAGGGATGTTAAGGGAAACAAAAAAGGCTCTTACAGGTGCATGAGTAGCAAAAGGAAGACTAGTGAAATATAGATCAATTGCTGAATAGAGTAGGGGCCCTGATGATAAAGGACACGGAAAAGACAGGTACTGAATGCCTCCTTCACCTCAGTCTTTATTAGCAAGACTGTCCTTTAGGAATCCAAGGTCCTGGAAAACAAGCAGAAAGTCTGGAGTAAGGAATGCTTGATCATGGTGGAAGATGATCAGGTAAGGGAACATTTAAGCAAATTGGACATAACTCCATGGGCCCTGTTGGGATGCACCTCTGAGTGCCAAGGGAGCTGGCAGCTGTCATTGCAAGTCCACTCTTGGTAATATTTGAATGATCACGGCAACTGGGAGGGTTGCCTGAGGACTGGAGGAAAGGAAATGTCACTTCTGTCTTCAAAAAAGGGAAGAAGGAGGACCCAGAGAAAGACAGCCTTGTCAGCTTTACCTCAGTCCATGAGAAGGTGATGGAACAACTAGTCCTGGAAACCTTTTCCAGACTCTTGATGGACATGAAGATGATCAGGAGCAGTCAGCATGGATTCACAAAGGGTGTTGTGGGTTAAGTAGAAAGAGGCTGTGTTTTGGATTTGTACTCAGCAGAACAGCTGATAAGAAAGAATGTTTATAATTACTGCTAGTATTTCAAGGACAAATACGTTCAGCCTCTCTCCTCTTCGCAGACAGAGCGGGGGGAGGCCTGGGGGGGGGGGGCGACATAGTCCAGCTGCTAACCTGGGATTTGCTCTTAGGTTAAGATTGAGAACCAGTGTGACCAATTGTTTATTCCATCCCATGCATGTCATACCCTTCCAGGACATCACTCTCTTTTGCTTCCCTTGGGCTCCGGATCACCTCGCTTCGGCTGCCTGCATTCGCTTTCCCAAGGCCTTCCCCCCTTACACACATGCTGGTAGCTCTCGGCCCGGAACGCTCGTTATCTCCATTCCGTGAGTTTTGGGATCCTCCCTCTCCAGGGGAATCATCAGCTGTGGCCAGGTGGCAGTTTTCCCCCCACTTTGGTTAGCTCTCGGTTCTGGGAAGCTCGGGCTGTTATCTCCGTTCCGTGAGTGCCTCCAGGAGCGGTGCACCTCCCCCCCCCAACTTTTTGGGGGAATTGTGAGTGTAGTTTCTGGGGATTGTTAGCCAGCAACAGGCTGAGCCTTTGGTTATCAGGTGGGGGGAGGGGCAGTATAATTGTGTATCACCATTCCTTCCCTCCTCTGGGGTCGTTGGCCTGGAGCAGGCTGGGCCTTTGGTCATCGGGTGGGGGGGAGGTGAGGGAGGGTCAGTATCACTGTGTATCACATTGTATATTTGTATATAGTATTATTTTCTATATTATTGAAGTTTAGTTATTAAATTGTCCTTATCTCAACCCACGAGTCCTCTGTGCCATTTACCTCTTTAATTCTCTCCCCTATCATTGGGTGGGAGTGGAAACTGTGTGAGCGGGTGTGTGTGGTTTGGCCCCCAGCCAAGGGCTAACCCACCACAAAGGGGTAATCATACTTCATCAACCTGGTAACCTTCTATGAAGACTGGCTTGGTGAATGAGGGGAGAACAGTTGATAGTACCTGTCTTGACTTCAGGAGGGCTTTTGACACGGTCTTCCAGAAGATCCCATTGAGAAGTTGATAAAGTGTGGGCTAGCAAAGCAGACAGCAAGGTGGATTGAAAACCAACTGAATGGCCAGGCCCAGAGAGTGGTGATCTGTGGTACAAAGTCTAGCTGCAGGCCAACAACTAGTGTTTTATCCCAGGAGTCAATAATGATTTGGATGATGGGGCTGAGTATACCCTCATGATTTTTACTGATAACACAAAATTGGGAGAACAGCAACCATGAGAACAGCTTAATGGGCACCGACATATGGTACTGTAGCTTTTTTCTCATCGACTGCAGTGGACACTATACAGTCAGGTTTTGCTGAAGTGGAGTTGAGACTTTGAGATCCTTAATAATCTTAACTGTGTCTAGATTATATCACTTGGAATCGCTCAGTACAGCATGCGGAACAGATATATGCATATCTATATTATCCTGCATCAAGAATTTGTTTATTCAAATAACTTGAATCAGTACATTGAAAACATATCTGTATTATTTTAAAGGAGTTCAATTATTCTAGCTTTACTTCATGACTCACTTTTGTATTTTAGTTTTTATTTTAACATTCCAGAAATGCAAACAGTGAGTGCTAAGACTTAATACTAAAGAACAGAAAATCTTCATATCTGTTTAGTAAAACCTGACGCTACCAGGAATCATAGAGATTTAGTCTGTCCAAACTTAGCACACCTAAATTTTTATATTTGCATATGTTTCATGATTTGCTTTTGGTGAGATCTAAGTGTCATTTACATCTTCTTGACTACTTTTGCTTGTTGGATCCTCATATGACAAACATAATTAACAAGAAAAGTGTGTAGTTCACAGTCAGAATGGTTACCTACATCTGGGGTGTAAAAGAAACACTGTGATTTTGCAGAGCTGGTCAGTTCCAGCATTTCACAGTGTAGACCACTGCTCCTCAGAGTATTGCAATAGAGTTGAAAAGCAGCCTCAAAGTATTAAACAGTAGCCATTAACAGCAGGAATTTAGCTTCTGAGGAGAAAGATTAAACTGCAATACAGCTTTTAATATTTTATACTGGTTGTAAGCTGTTAACTAACCCTAAATGCTGTCAGCAGCCAGTGCGTTTACACCTGCAGCCACTGATTCTTTCATGTTCTCATTCCTCCAAGAAGGGCGGGTAAGAGGTTGCACAAAAGCTATAAGGAAGACTGATCTAGCACTGCTTTCACTGTTGCTTTGCATCATCAGTGTGTTGCAACTTTCCTTTGTTGAGTTACTGATTGTTATGCACTCAGTATTCGTGGATGACTGTGTGCTGTAAGCAAACTAACAGAATATATCATCATTCCCCTTTCTCGTGTTTTCAGTCTTATGCATCCCCTTTTTCTCTGTGCTGCATATCTTTGATTTTTTTTTTTAATTTCATGTGAATTGCAGGCTTCCATTATGAGTCTAGTCTACATCAGTTTCTCTTTCCTTATGCACTCAAATGTACGGCCTGCTTTGTCATGTGTTCTTCAGCTGGAAGAATTCATCACAGCCATTTTGACTGTACTTTTAGTCCCACTAGTTCTGTTTCATCCTTCTTCACAACATCAATGTTTGATTATTTTCTGGTCATACAATGTTAAGGATTTGCTAAGAACAGTTGATTATGAGTGCTTGGAATTTAGATGGTACATTTTAATAAATAACTGTAAAAGAGCTGTTACACTGGAATTCAATATAGAATGTTTAATCCAGAGGGTAGCATTTCTCTTTCTTCAGACAGCTTAGGGTTATGAAGACGTATCTGACTTTCTCTTTTGAGACATAATTTTTTGTTTTGTTTAACAATATTGCTGAAACATACGAAGTTCTGCCTCTTATCTGTGTCAGTCTAAGCTATTGTTTAATGCTCTTCCTGCCTGACTGTATGTTTTCTTGGTTTTAGTTTATGTTGTTGCTTTAGATGATTTTTGATCTCATAACTATAAATTGGTTTGTTTTGGTCTGTCTTCCTCTAAAGGACAGGAGGCTAAGGTCACCTGTAAAATCTGTGTGGAAGTCTACTGCATTCCTTGTAGTTATCCAATTTATCTCTTTGCCTCATTTAAGTCATTATGTGTAACAAGAGTGTACTTAGGCTAAGGCGCTCATTTCTGCAATTACCTAAAATGGGGTATACAACCAATATTACACAATACATCTTCAACAGTCTGAGAAGGAGAAAATATATGGCTAAACATAAGATTGGCCCCAAATCACAACATATGAATCTGACGCAACATGGGAAGTCATGGTATTAGTTTTCATTACTTTCAAAATCTTGATTTCAGAGAAAAGTGCTTTAGAGAAAATCTCTGACCATACAGAAGCAGACATGCTTTATTGTGCTCCTGCCTTTCAAGACAAATTGTCAGCACTCTTCAGAGTCCAGTTATCTAGACCAGATGGTCTGAAAGAACAAAAAATGTTTAGAAAGAGGTCAAAGTAAAAGTGGTAGGCTGGACAAGTTTGGGACTGAACATGACTAGTGCTAATTTACTAAGCAGAACACATGTTATAATGCAGAAAGTTAAAGTTCCTTCTACTGAACAGTATGATTCTTCTTTCTCTAGCTTGTTACACCTGAGATGTCCGATTGCGAATCAGTGTACTGTGCTGTACAGTACTGCTCCTCCACCACATAGAACATCTAAGTTGTACCAGGTACATTTGGGCACAATGTATGAATTTATGTCTGGGCTAAAGAACAAAGATTTAACCAGGCTGAAATGACTAAAACCCATCACTAGACACTGTGCTGGGCCTTTGCTTGAAGATGAACTTCTCCCTGTACATGTCTTAAAGTACAGTTGATGAACCAAAGAACTGAAGCTTAAGCAAAATTTCTTCAGCATATGCATTTCAATATCATACATAGCCTTTATGTGTACACATATTATGTCGTGTATGTGCAGCTATATACGCATGTTTATATTTGTCATGTATCTGTTTTCTGAGGAGTATGAATCTCAGCCATTTGAATAATGAAGCAAGATGGAAGACTTCTTAAAAACTTATTTCCATATAAAACATTAATCAAAAGATCAAACCAATAGGTTATCGTGGAGAATTTCTGAATAAAGTCAGTTTATGTATTAATTTCTGAGCCAATGGGAAACACTGTAGAGCCAAATCACTCTTTATTATTGTTATTATTGTTACTCGAGGTTGTGAGACTTTTATTTTGTCGCTTGTTGATCCACACATTGACCTCTAACTTCAGAGGAAGCTGGACAGGGTACATCCTCATGGTCTGACATCACCTTGGTTTATCTCAGTGCCCACTCACATCGGGAACAAAAGAGGGGTCAAGAAGTTCTGCCCTTGACCACAGGGGAGGTGAGGCCCTCTCCTCTACAGAAAGCAGAGGCAAATCTACTTAAATACAAGCAAAATACAATTACACATCTGGTAATCAGTGTTGGTGCAGGTGTTGCTGGAATAAGATTCAGGCAGATTAATTATTTACACAGATTATGTCTATGATTTGCAATGGACTTAAGGGAGGCTTCCTGGCAAGGATTGGAGGAGGATTGTTTGTGATTAACTTAAAAGCAAGGATAAAGCAATGCCATTATTAAGTAAATGCTGAAGTCTGAATCAACATTTACTAACTACTTGGTAAAGTCTTGCATGCTGATCGGCTTCAGCATGCAGGCTGGAGAGGAGGCAGAAAGAGCATGGGGGAGCAAGAAGGGGCAAAAGCGGAACACAGTATGCTCAAATTTGGTGTTTGTGGTTTTGTACACACTGTCTAAGAATGACTGTCTCACAGCAAGAGAGTGGGAATGAATTAGAAATCTCTAAACACTGAGATTCTGTTGCCATAATGTGCTTATAGGCATTATAGTGGAAATGAGTATCTGGAGACAGATTGAAAGACTTGACCTAATGCCCTTATCTCTCAGTCCTTCAACACCAATATAATGAACATATACCCATAATTATTTCTCAAATAGTTTTTATCTAATTTTAAAGTGGATAATTTATAGCACTTGTAGAAAAATACTGTAACTTTTATTAAAATATTCAGCATTAGGAGAACTTTGAGCAGAATATATTTCCTTACTGTTCTGCAAAGTCATACATATTTATAATATTAAAAACTCTTCAGTTGCTTTAATAATAGCATACTGTTCCATAGATCTGAATACTAATGTTAATATATCTGCTGCAAGCACTAGAAGGCTGTGCACAGGGTAACGTAACTTTTATAGTTCCTATTTTTTGTATATGTGTTTCTCATTTTCATTATTTTGCCTTTAATTAAGATTTGTTTTGTGATAAAAAAAACACTGTAAGCAAGAAGTAAAAAGTGTTGGGAAGAAAACTAATATGTCCTCATAAATCTGTTGGGCTCCAGCCTGGCAGTGCTCAGCATTTAGAAGAGAATCATAGAATGATTTAGGTTGGAAAAGACCTTTAAGATCATTGAGTCAAATCATTAACCTAACACTGTAAAGTCCACAACTAAACTATGTCCCAAAGCAACACATCTAAACATCTTTTAAATACCTCCAGGGATGGTCACTCAACCCCTTCCCCAGGCAGCCTGTTCCAGTGCGTGATAACGCTTTCTGTGAAGAAACTTTTCCTTATTTCCAATCTCAAGCTCCCCTGGCACAACGTGAGGCTGTTTCCTCTTGTCCTATCACTTGTTACTTAGGAGAAGAGATGAACACCCACCTTGATGCACCCTTCTTTCAGGTAGCTGCAGAGAGCAATAAGGTCTCCCCTCAGCCTCCTTTTCTCCAGGCTAAACAACCCCAGTTCTCTGAGCAGCTCCTCACAGCACTTGTTCTCTAGACCCTTCACCAGCTTTGTTGCTGCATTTCATTATTATGAAATTCTGCAAGTCTAACTGCTTGCAACTATTCTGCACCTTGCAGGATCAGACCTTTCGGCTGCAAACTGATTTTACTCACTACAATGTTCTCATCTACCAGAGATGTCCCTGCCCATAGCAGGGGGGTTGGAACTAGATGATCTTTAAAGCTTCATTCTTAGCTTACCAGCCATCTCCTCCCAGAATGGTATAGGGATGTACTTTCTGAAAGAGAGACTGGGAAAAATTACTACAGAAATTGAATTGGACTGTGGCTGCGGAAGGTAGTTATGCTAAAGTTGCCTTTGGAAAATATCACAGCTGTGCATCAACCACCAAAAAGTTCAGATCTGATGTCACCAATGAAACAAAGAAACAAACAAACAAACGAAATTGTGTTTATTCCGCTGTTGTTCATAATTGCAATGATGGAGGAAGCTCTATCTCCTTATCTTCTCTGATATGCTCCAGTCAAACAAGAGGGCGGGTGCTTAAGACCTGTGAACCAGCAGTATGAGTGTTTGAGCAAGAAGATAACAGCCCAGGCCTTGTATATCCTTGCATTTAAGGTCTTGCTTACAAGCAGTATTCCCACCCTTAGAGAAATAAATAGGGGACGTACTGGCAGGGAGGAAAACTGAGCTGTCAGCAGTCCAAGAGTTTGTCTGACTCACTGAAAGCTAAAGCATGGTAAATTGCACTGCCTAGCAATAAACATAAGTAATGGGTTTCTTTGTGCAGAGCAAGAAGAGTCCTGTCCCGTTGGATAGGACAACTATGTTTCCTAGCCCTGGAAAGATCAAAGTTGTGACCTTCTACAATGTAGCCTGAAAGCAAAGGGGTCCAAACTCTAATCTTACTATTAGGGAACAGTAAGATAAGAACAATCTTACATTAGGGAATGTTTTGACTTTTAGGAGATAAATTTTAATCCAGTTTAAATTTCTGCCTGTGTTATTCTCTTTCCTATTGGTAAGAGATTCCTGATTTATTTATTCTGAGTTTTCCTCCTTTTTTTGTTTTTTCCTTTATTTTTTCAAGTTCTGTTTTAGAGCTTGATCCCAGCTAAGTGTTAAGGGTGTGAAGTCTAGCAGAGAAGAGAATGCATAAACAGTCATTTGCTTCTAGTACCAGGGAAACCCAGGAAGGTTTAGGTTTAAAGTGCACACACAACAAGTACTTCGCAGTAAACTGGGACATGTTGTCCATGGGCAGAAGCCTGATTCAAAATCAAATTTCATAACTATTTCAGCATTCCTGTATTTTCATTTAGTATTTTCATTTAAATCTCCTTCAATTTACTGTGTGCCTTATTGGTATGTGTGAACACATGTTTGTGTCTGTGCCTAGGTGGGTGGCTTTACCATGTCTCTGAGCACAGTGGATAAATGGAAAGTGGGAAGAAGGGACCTTGAAAGTAGAGTCTTTCAAGACAGAAAATTAACTAAGGTTTGTGTTAGCTTATTTTTACCAAAAAGTTAAATAGTTGTAAAATATCCTGTTTTGTTTTGTTTTGTTTTATTTTGTTTTGTTTTGTTTTAAGAATGTGAGTCTATGATCTTTTGACAATCCTGTATGATTACTATAAAACAGATTCTGGACAGTATGAAATCAGAAAGTGAGATGCACTGGGGAGAAGAATCATTAAGGAAAATAGAGAGTGCTAGAAGAAAAATACATGTACAAACCCAAGTGCTATTTAGTAATAAGCACAGCAGGAGTAAAAAGACCTGCAGTATATTGCTGAATAAGGAGCTTCGCAGAGGGATTAAGGGAAACAAATCAGCTTAGCACAAATATAAAATATTAGAGTAGGAGGGTGAAAACATAAACATCAAATGAGGGTTTACATAAGTGTATGTCCACCCTTCATCCATCTATCTGTTTATATAGACATGAACAGGGCACAATGAATTTTAAACAATGCAGGAATTTTTGCAAATTCTTAAAATTCAGGTAACTGAAAAAGATGGGTCAGCAGGTAACCTTATCAGCATTTAGTATAGTTAAGCACCCTACACTTGCAATTCGGCAGCTAGCAGCAGCAGGAGTGGAATGAGGTGATCTTCAGGACTTGCCCATGCTCACAGGAAAACAAGAGAGCACATTCAGATTCGCAGACAATATTATAAAAGGCATGCAATGGCTGCTGTCCAATTTATTTTTTTTTCTTCTCCATTTCCAATAGATATGAAACTACTGAGCCATTTTATACAGTATACCTGTATTTTGCTGCAAAACGCGGAACCCTTGTAGAAAACTCTGCTCCTTTTGTTGTGAAATATCAACTCAATAAAACTAAGATTTTCTAAATAGAAGAAAAACACTTTGGAATAGTTTTTCAGCACTTAGCATTGCAGAAAATCTTAGCAGTACTTGAAAAATTAATTTCAGCTTTCCGTAAATGAAAAATGAGGATTTTATATCTTAGCAATGCATTAATCTTAAACTACTGTATTTCAAATGTTCAATACAAAGCTAGTAAAAGTCTAAATGAATGACTTCTCAAGTGATCAAAAAGGAATAATTGAATGAAATAAAACTCCTTTCTTTCCACATCCTACACCTTCAAAATGCTTTTTTCCCTTCTGAAACTGTGTTAATAATAACACATCTTCTGAATTTAGGGTAGAAATTTTTTAGGATCAAAAATTTGATGGCTTACTTAGACTTGCATTTATTCACAGACAAAAAATGACTTTCACATATGTCTAATCTCCACCCACTGCTGTACAGAGAACAGCTGTTATTCTAGGTAGTAGTGTTAGTGAGTGAATCACAGAGGGGAATGCTGATATAGACATAGTAACATATACATACATGGTACAAGATAATAATAATAATAAAAATCCTGTTATTACAAAATCTGATGAGACATTTTTTGTATCGATGATTAGTTTAATAGAAAATGCACTCACTGAAAAATTAAAATTCAGGGGGGTAAATATGAGACTTTTTTGGGGGAGGAGTGCGTATTTTGCTGTGGGTTGTTCTCTTTTTTATCAATCCTATAAACTTAGCAAAAAAATGCAGCTCTCAAGCTCTCAAGTTTAGGTACAGGTTAATGAAATAGAATAAACCATAAAAAGCCCACTTTGAATTGGAAATGCCAAATCAAAACATTATGTCACTTCCTTTTTGAAATCATAGGACTTTTTCATCTTAACAAAAATAATTTAATATTTTTGTAACCTAAAATTAAGAGAAAAATAAATGTCAAACATGTGACTTGATATTTGATTGATTGATATTAGATTGAAATTTATGATAAGGAATGTGTATGTGGAGTATTGAGCTCTAGTATCTTTTCCATTTAGGAAAAAAAAAAAAAAAGCTCATCTTTGAGAGCTTTAACTCAGGTATTCTGCAAAGGATGACGGTAGCAACAACATCCCAGTCAACACTACACAATGCACTACCAAATCAGAACAAACCCAAGATATCACAAGACCCACCATAAAGGTTCCACATGTTACAATGTTCAAGGAAATGGTAACTGTAAATAAAAGCATCATAACAGAGAGTTTCATATCTTTAAAATGCAGTACCAACTTTTAGTACTATAACAAGAAAGACAGCATCAGTAGGGATTCTTTACAGTGTTCCTCACCTGGGAAAGAAAGTCAGAAGATGTAAAGCTGACCACGTGTAGTATCAATATTCAATGGCTGGTTTAAAGAATCACAAAAACTTTGAGCTTTATGTAGATCCTTCAGGTTTGAAAATTTATCTCAGAGCAGCTTATGAAGTAATGATAAATCAAAACCAATATAATGCAGAACCTATTTGAGAAAATGAAATCTTACTGGGAGCAGGAGAAGCATATATAGAGAGAGATTTATGCAACTCTAAGCAGCCCATTAAGCTAACCTACTAATCCATATTAGCATTGAGTGTTTAACTTAACTGATGTTTTCCCCCAACAATGCTCATTGTTTTGACATCTGGATGCAGAACAAAACTATGTAGTTGTACAAGAAAAGAGAGGACTGCTCAGAAAAACATAGAGCACTAAATTACTACTTCCGCTACTACAGAAAGTCAAAATATCTCCCCTAGTAAAATCTTTATACTGTTCTGTTAATATTAACACAGATGTCATTTCTACCAGATCACTAAAGCTGCATGGTGGAGAATAAGTGTCGCAGATGAAGGGTGTCTCTTGAAAGTTTCCTTTCATCACAACTGTGTTAAGAGCAACCAAGCTTAGAGCCTTCTTGTATGTTGAGCTCTTGTGTCAAGCATGAGGGCTTTTTCAGATTATTTGCTTTGCTCAACTGATGTAAACAAGAATCTATCTCCTATTCTGGTATTGTAGGGATCTTCCTGTAAGATATAAAAAGTAAAAGGCACTTCTATTAGCTGGTGAAAGAAGTTTAAAATACCTGAAATCAGATACACAGAGAGTACAGATCTTAGAAGTACGAGGCCCTAATTAGTCCTGTATAAGATCCTGAAGGAAGAGAACCAGGTTGTCACTAAAGCACTGTTTGAGATAATAATTTTCTCAAAAAAAAAAAACCCCAAAAAACCCAGTGATAATGGATTTATGTTAAAGAAAAGATTAGTCTATAAGCATTTCAGACAGAATTTCTTTATGCAGAGGGTTACTGAATAATGGAACAAATTGTCAAAGGCAGTGATAGAAGCAAGTGTGAATTATTCTGACACATTTCTGGAGAAGAGAATTGGAGACTACAGTTGCCAGCTAGATTTCCAGTATGATAAATGGTGATATAAGAATTGATTTAATTTCAAGCTGGGGAGGCTAAGGGTAGGAGGAACTGCATTAAGAAGTCCCAAGGTTACTTATGGGATGTTGTAGTTAGGGCTGGTGGCCGAAAGATGTCGTGCTGTATGGAAAGATAGGACTCTCTGGGTAGCCAATAGTGTTTAGTTTGTGATGTAAGCAGACAGAAGTGATGTTGTAAAATGCAAGTTATATAAAGCCTGTTCACCCTTCAATAAATGCCATTTGCCATCCACTACATTGGTGTCTGTGAGCAGATGGACCGAGTAGCCTGGGGTTGGTCGCTGTGCCATTCCTGAACCAGGTCACCACGCTGACGAAGGCAACAATGGGAGATCTTAATGGACCATGTATTCCTCTTGGTTTCCTTAAAAGTTCCTTTGTGCTATTACGAGGCAAAGTTTCATATAATTGATTATGAAGTAGACTAGCTAGGAAGAGGGGAACCAGCTACTTATTGGTAAAGACATGAAAGATTAAAGGATCACAAAACATTCAATTGCTTTGCTTTGTACAGACTCTTGGTACTGAAATAGATTTGTAGGTATGAACCGAGAACTTCAAGAAAAACAAGCATAAAAAAAATAAATAGGCAAAGTGCTAAACAATTCTTTCAAATTTAATGCAGGTACGCTTGTGGTCATATTGTCGCTTCTGTCAAAGTCATTACCACCGTCACTAATTGGTTTGTAGGTGTTTTTAACATTATAAGAGGTTGTACAAAAAATGGCCTAGAATGTTTCATTTCAGAAAAGTAGACATTAAAGCTAAAATAGAAGCACTATGGGTTAATCACTTTCAAAAACAGATTGATGAAGGAGCAGAAAACGAGACGTTAATTAAAAAGTCCACTAACAAAATGAAAAGTTTAGCTGTAAGAAAACAAAACCTAAAAGCTTTGCTTAGAAGTAAATCAAAATGTGATATGTACCTGATGGAAAGTAACTGTCTCCCTTCCCAGTCTCCAAGTCAAAATAATTCTTACTAACAAAAGTTCCGCTAAACCTGAAACTGCACACTTAAAAGAACACATGTATCATGTTAAGCCGTGGAAGAATACTCTGTCATAAACATCTTGTTCATCTGTTGTTATTTCTTCATAAAATAGTTACACTGGTGTTGATTTTTTCCTCAGCTTACATTTGGCATATAGCTCTCATCACTGAGAGAACATATATTAGCACAGACACGTTCCTGCTACAACTTCTGTGAAATTAAATATGACTGTGTACCAGAAGATTACCCAAAATCTAATGAAGTCTGAGTGAGAGAATGCATTACTGTGCAGTTCTTGCCTGAGTCATTCTTCCATTGAATTTATATAAAATCCAGGGTGTCCAAATTTGTCACAGGGAAATTAAAATTGTGAATCGATTGAGGGCTAAGTGCATTTGTTCATTCTCGTATCAGGTCTACTACAATGTTAAGAAATCTTTTTAAGTAAGCAAAACAAATCTGCAACCAATCTGTACTCAGAAATTAAGGAGTTAAGAAACTGTTTGTTAAATTAACCAATGTTAGATTGGTGGAATCCAGGAAGTTATCTTATCGTCCAAATTATTACAGGGGGTCCCTTCGCTAAATCACAAGGAATGTGGAACAAAACTCCTATAAAAACAAACTAATGGATCCCAGAGTAGAAAAGCAGCAGATCATTTGCATCTGCTTGAACTATTTCAAGATCTTCAGTGAAAGAGATGGGAGGGATGGGCTTCAGGACATCTGCATGGTTTTGTGTGATCTGAAGAAGTCTCATTAGATCTGAGGCAGGTCTAATGAGGAAGGTTCACAATCTAGGGCAGGTAAAGAAGACAGTGACAATTAAATACAATTCTAAAGAAAATTTTTGATATTTCATGTAAATTTATTCCAGTAATGAAATAATATGCTTTTTAGCATAATATAAACTTTTATTGTAAACCTGTTCTCATAATAGGTGCAACTGGATCACACAACACATGTGACATATTCTGGTCTCCTGAGGTTAACAGATCCACTACTGTGCCACACAAAGTGAGATTTCTAGTGACTGTCTAACACAATAAACTGTCAGATGTCCAAGGGTCAGTTGGACAATTAACTAATAAAGTGAAAGCACTCAATAGAAGATTAATAAAATTAGATATTGTGGGGACACATCTTGATTAAATGCCATCAGTGCCTCTTAATTATACTTGTGTTTTTTCTTCACAAGCATTGAATACCTGGAGTACCTCCTACTTTTTTCCTCTCCATTTGTCTACAAAACAAATAAAACCATCTGTTAGTTGCTCCTCTAACCACAGTCATTCCTGAGGAGACTCCTGGGTCAACTGAGTCAACCATGGTTTGTTCCTAAGGTCTAGCCTGGTGACAACACCACCAAGGATGAGGGAAAGGAAAACAAGATGGGGTTGTCCTTCCCCAAGTCCCTTCACACAGGTTTTTGCTCTCTGTGTGGGATACATTTCCATATCCCAGTGAAACCCATTATCTAGTCATTATTTATCATATCAAACATCCCTTTTTAATTTCTACTTCAATAGATTCTTTTTTGTTGTTGTTGTTCCGCACCCTCCACCCCTCCTCTCTGTTTTTATAAAGTTACACAACCTTTAGGGAAAAGGGAAGTTGTTTACAATTTGTAATTATGGCACTAAAAAAGAAATCAAACCACAAATTCATTGCAGAGTGTTTGATCCAGTATATTGTTGGAAGCATAATTAATAGCTGAAAGCATTTGAAACAACACTCCTCAACTTAGCCATTAGACATCCAGAAAAATACAAGCACTCAGTTTTTCAAGCTTTAATGTATTGATATTTGTTTTCCATTGTAGTTTTTTAAGAGTTAATGTGGTAGATAACTTTGTTTGCTGCTATAATTGAAAACACAAATTATCACCACTTTGTAATGTCAAAATACTATATTTGTTTAAGGGTTGTTGATAGGGGAATGCGCTGAGTTCCACTGGAGGCTCTCATTTTGCAATCCCCATCTTCAGATCTTCAGAGGGCCTTCAGACCCAGGAAATAAAAGTGGAACAAAACATGTAACTGGGGATCATCCACTGACGAGTGAGCTACCTACTTGAATAGGGTTTAAACTACATGGCAGAAGCATCACTTTTTTTGTTTCTCTGGCTGGTGCAAAAAAAGTGGAGCCCTGTGAATTTGTGCAGTACAATGTAAATTTAAAGGGGTTTGGACCCTGGCAGAATAGTTTTCTTCACTGTTTCCTTGCATGTCTCTCCTTTGTTTGTTTCCACAAGTTTTGTTGCTGAAAAGAAAAAAAGAGGTTAGTACCATAAGGCTTTATACTGCTTATCATTGCTGATCTGTACACACTCTGGTATTTTTACTATTTTTTTGTTGTTGTCATTCATTTTGTTTACATTTTGTTTTGATTTCAAACAGTGTACGGGCGAGTCCATCTTAACAAGCCCCAGTTGTTCAGAGGGATTATTTTCTTCTCTTTTCCTTTTCTCCTTCTGCCCTTACTTTCTCTGGTTTATTCACATCACAGCAGGGAGAAAAAATGGGAGAGGGTCTCAATGCACACAAGAAAGGAGTCTCAGTACATGAACTGATATCCCCTAGATAGCAGTATTTCAAGTTTGTGTCTGTTATGTTTGTGAAGGCATAATGCTGCTAAGAACAAATTGGGGAGGTTGGAAAATGTCTGCATTTTTCCAGGTCCAGTGCAATACTGGAGAACTGGAGCAGGAGAAATACTTGGCATAATATTCAGGCACAGAAGTCAGGCTAAATCCTTTAAACATAGGATAAGATCTGGAGCAGGTTTCCTGATGCTCAGATGCCACTGAGTCACACTAAAACTAGAGAATTACAAAGTGTTGTTTCCTTCTCTGTTACTTATCCTCTGTAACACCCATGTCTAATCATGTTTTCAAGGCAATAGAGGTTCATCAGTGTTGATCCTCTGCTGCAAAAAGACCGTAGGCATAACTTGATATCTTTGTGCCCGGTGTTACACAAAGGCAACACCATGGAAGAGCAGTACTCTGTCCAGGTCTGCCCTGCACATGTGGCAGGTCTGTGCTCCTGCTGGAATTGCACATCCTTTCAGGATTGCCTCTATGGCATGGACTTCAGCACCACGTTTATCGGGATATTTCAAAATTTTGAAGTCTGAATTATAAAAACAGAGAAGTCGAGGGAAACTGGAAAAATGAAAATGCTCTAAACAAATGTGTTTTCTTCAGTTTTGAAATGTATTCTGCCAGCTTCTTTATCAGCATTCTTGATAACAGTGTTTTGTCACAATGTTTTGGGCTGACCCTGACTTGATGCCAGATGCCCACAAAAGCTTCCCTAGGACTCCCCCTGCTCAGCTGGACAGGGAGAAAAAATATAACAAAATGTTTGTGGGTTGAGATAAGGACAGGGAGAAATCATCATAAGCAAAACAGACTCAACCTGGGGAAATGAGTTTAATTTATTACCAAACAAATCATAGTAGGATAATGAGAAAATAAAAACTAAATGTTAGAACAACTTCCCCCACCCTTCCCTTCTTCATGGCCTCAACTTTACTCCCGTTTTTCTCTACTTCCTTCCCGTCAGAAGTACAGGGCGACAGGGAATTGGGGTTGTGGTCAGTCCATCACATGTTTTCTCTGCTGCTCCTTCCTCCTCGGGGGCTGCTCCTCACATGGTCCTCCTGCTCCAGTGTGGGGTCCCTGTCACAGGAGAGAGTCTTTTCCAAACTTCTCCAGTGTCGGTCCGTCCCACAGGCTGCAATTCTTCACAAACTGCTCCAGCATGAGTCCCTTCCACAGGATGCAGTCCTTCAGGCACAGACTGCTCCAGTGTGGGCCCCTCTCTCCATGGGGCCACAGGGCCTGCCAGGAGCCAGCTCCAGCATGGGCTTCCCATGGGGTCATGGCCTCCTTTGAGCATCTACCTGCTCTGGCATGGTGTCCTCCCCAGGCTGCAGATGTATCTCTGCTCCACCTCCATGGCTGCAGGGACATAGGTGCCTCACCATGGTCTGCACCACAGGCTGCAGGGAAACCTCCACTCCAGTGCCTGGACCATCTCCTCCCCTCCTTCTGCACTGGCCTTAGTGTTTGCAGAGCTGTTTCTCTCACATAGTCTCACTTGTCTCTCCCAGCTGCTGTTGTGCAACAAGTTTTTCCCCTTCTTAAATATGTTATCACAGAGGCGCTACCACCATCACTAATGGGTTCATCTTTGGCCAGCAGTGTGTCTGTCTTGGACAGCAGGCATTGGCTCTATGGGACATGGTGGGAAGCTTCTAGCAGCTTCTCACAGAAGCCACCCCCATAGCCCACTAACAAAACCTTGCCACACAAACGCAATACATTAAAAAAATCTGTGTTGTGGAAGGGTGTTGTAGGGCTTTTATTTAATTCACAAATTAGAGATTCTAGGGATACTAGTCTAACTGATTACCATATGTTTCTTCTCATTTCCATTTCTGTTCATCTCAAAATTGCCCTTATATTGGGACTATTAGACAACTGATGTCATTTAGGCTGGACTTCTGTTAATTAGGTATATGAAAGTACAGGGATTTGGGAATTTCACCATCTATAAAACAGCTAAACTTCAATCATCTCCTAAACTCAGCATAACTAGTAAACTTTAAAATGCAGATGCTTCTTGCCTTTCTCAGAATGCTTTGTTTCAGCACATCACAAATAAAGATGCTGTAAAAGCTCAAACTCTGTTAAAATTCAGTTGCAAGACAAGCTTGCCTCCAAAATAAGTACACTAATGATCATCATGTGTGTGCAAGTAATAATGATTCAAGTGTTCCATTGGGATTTTATGCAAACATATGGCTAAGCGGCCTTCTACTTGTGGAGCAAACTGATGAGAAGTGCTCCTGTTTGTTATTAAATTCAAGCAGATATTGTTATAGAACAAAGGCAGGAGTCAGATTACCTTCTGCCTCTGCCATTCACCCTACAAGAAAG
Organism: Syrrhaptes paradoxus; assembly: GCA_013400615.1. Taxonomy (NCBI): domain Eukaryota; kingdom Metazoa; phylum Chordata; class Aves; order Pterocliformes; family Pteroclidae; genus Syrrhaptes; species Syrrhaptes paradoxus. The sequence continues at coordinate 88,374 of VZTO01010159.1, forward strand.
CAGGAAAACAGTGAGTGCCATCCAGCTCTCCTGTCTGTTAAGCAGAAAAGCTGGAGTCTAAACATCCTGATGCCTCAGTAAGACACTAAGAGGGGTCAAAAACAATTAGCAGAAACCTCCAGCTGGTGCCTTTACTAATTCTACTCCAGACTCTGTCTGTCTGTACTGGAAGTAACAGAGAAAATCTCACAAGCCTGTTATGTGCCTCCTGCAGGAGTCAGTCATACCCACTGGACTTGCTGAATCCTGCGTGCGTTTTTATGAGCTATTGCAATAGGTAAGAGAGCATGCTGACCACTGAGGCTGGAATATACATTTCTTGTCCTCCACCCTCCACAGGAACTGGGTGTCAATGGGGCAAGTCTTTTTTTCCCATTGTTTCTGCCTCTAGCTCTACAAGTGGCTTTAATAACAACCTGAGTAAAAGTATGACTCCTAGCTCTTTCTGGAGCTATGATCTATACCTGTCAAATAACTCCAGCTGGTTGGGGAACTGACTAGTAAGATGGTGAAGAAAAAGTTTCATTGTTTTTTTAAAATATATTTCTTACACAGTGATACCCTTTGGGTTGAAGAATCCCTGAGAACTATGAAATGTGGCAAAAGACTCTATTTCCATTTTTTTACTTAATGACTGTGTGCTATTCTTTCATAAACAGACTGAGCTGCTGGTACTATGTCATTGTAACTAGCTGCCCTTTATAATACACCATGGAGCTGAGCTGTGTGAAAAATAATATCCGAATGAAAGTGAAGATTGCCATAGCACGCAAGACTTAAAGGTACAATTGTGGCCTCTATCCTTTTTTTATGTTGCTTGCTCTCATTCATTGCTTGTGTATTATTCATGCTGACCTTTCAACCAGAAAAATTCTCCTACCAGACTTGCAAATAAAACACAAACTATATGCAGTGAGGAACACTTTGGACCAAAGATTTTTAGCCCAAGAGATTTGCAAGAGGCTTAAATATGGTCAATATAAAACTCTTCTGCTGTAGTTCCCTGCATGAGGACTATAGGCTGGCTTTGCAAAACACTGTCTAACCATCACTGCCACTGCATCTGTCACAACTGAATTATCCTAAGAACACTGCAAATTTTCTATGTAAATAATACTCAAAGCTATTTTATTCTAGCAGACTCCATTCCTTTTCCAAGCACAAGTTTTTTTTCTTCGTTTTTGTCTTGCATGCTCTCACCTCTGTGAGTCCATTGAGTCAGTTCTCTCATATACCCAAACTCCATTACAATGCATCAAATCTTCTGTAAACCAACCGAGGGAGAAGGGGAGCGGGGAAGAAGGAGGGAGTGGGAGGACAGAACAATATGCAAATAGTATGCAAATAGTAGGAAGTATGTTTGTTTCCAGTTGTTTCTATGAGAAACTTTACGTCCTGGGAGTTTTTGCCTTAGCTATTAATGTATGAGGTGTACCTAATCTTTGGTTCTGTAATCAGAAATAGATTTGTAAATTGCTGTATGTCTGAAAAAGTTTCTGCAGGACTTTATCTGTGTACTTATTATCCAGACATTATTTGCCATTTAACTAAAATGTGCCATTGATATAACCCAAGCAGAGAATATTACAAGATCTTGATCTTCTAAGCAGATGCATATGGTTCAGAGTGTTTTCCAGAAACAGAATGCATTATTTTTTGTTAGATTGTAATTATAAGAATTATGCAGATCAAAATCTAAATAGCATGAAGAACTGAACATTAGACAGAATGAATATTAAACCTGTAGTTTTCCATTTTCCTAAAATCTCTGTTGCCAAAAACATTTTAAGGAACCTGAAATGAGAGGTAGTATAGACCTTTAACTTGACATGACATTTTCAAATCTACTGGCTTTGAACAGGGATATGATCTCCAAAAACATTTACCTAAACTTTCATTAAGGCACCTCCACAAGCAAGTGGCTACCATCTTACCCACAATCAGGTCTAGTTTTCAGATGCTTCATATTTTACCCATGTCCAGTGTGCATTTTAGAGGGGAAAGAATACACAAAAAGTAAAGTAAATAAGTAATGAAAAGGAAGGCAGAGTAGAGCTCCTCTGTGTCTCAAAAATACATAAGATACTAAAGTGATTTATTTCATTGGATAAATTTAACTAAATTTCATGCTTCCAAGAAGAAATGACAGGACTGGGCAACACACAGAACAAATGTTCCATGTTAATAACCAAAGAAAGAAAGAAATATTCTTAGAAGATGTGGCTAGATTTCAGGAGGCATGTAATATCTTTCTGTCCTATAATATTTATTCTGGACTATATTGACAGAAATAATTCTTCTTTTTGTCCTTTCTTCTTTTAGCTTACGTATCCATTACTATTGGATTACTGCTCGTTAAAACTGTATGAAGTTGTCCAGTGTGTTTAGCTTGAAATTTCATCATGTCTGAACAGCTTAACTGATAGTAGGCTGATAACTCTTTATGAAGCAGGTTTTAATAATGCTTTCATGTTTCTGGTTTATGATGCCATTAAAGTAATCTTTTGTCATATTAGTAATAGAGATAGTCTTAAAATAACCCAAGCAGCTATTTAGTATAGCTTTTAATGTCAGCATAAATTCCTGTATTACTAAAATTATTTGAAATGTTATCAGTACTGTTTGCATTTCCAGATACTTGTTCCATGTTATTCTGGAATGCAAATTCCCTAGGTTAACAAAAATGGCCAGTGTCTGAAAGTCAGAGGAAATACAGTAATACATGATTCTGGGACACCATTCACTGAAGAAGGAATATTATGGATTTGATGATAGTGTTGTAGATCAAGTAGACGCCTATATGAAAAAGCTCAGATTTTCAAAATGCTCAACATCTAACAGCTTTCTTGAGCATATTCAAATCAGGTCATGTTGTCTAAACTTGGAGCCAAATGTGCCTATAAACATACTCTAATCCTGGTTTATAAGTTATCACAAGAAAAAAAAAAGGTCTTATAACATAGAATTAAAAATTATTCCATGTTGTTTTATCCTGATAAGCCTACAAAAAGGCCAGTTACTGTACCTAGTGTTTATCTCTTTCCTGTCAAGAAACATGTTGGATCCAAGCATTTGTTTTAATGGCATTTATGCACAGCCTCAATATTTTGTCTTCTTTGCTAGACTGAATCAGAAGGCTGGTGAGGTTTCATGCATAACAAGATGATCTCAATCTTACAGAAACAATAGGTTTCAACAGAGTGTACCTTCTATTGTCAAAGCTGTTTGCTATACTGTTTTCATGAAAAAAGAAATCCTCCTGCAGAATGAAAGGAGATTGGATAGCAATATTTTCCTTGTTTGGGGGAAGAAACAAACAAGCTGAAAAGCTGTGTAAAGTACCAGCTGCTACTGTACAAGGTGCTGTACTCATTAAATACCAAGAGGCCAGCATGAACCAAATTCTGCCCTTAGTCTGCTTCTGCTGCAACTGATGGGAATTTTGGCCTCAGTCCAGCAGACTGCTGAAGCACATGCATAATTTTGAGATTGTGAGTAAATCCACTGATTTCAATGACCTTCTAAACGGAGCTCTTGGCGCATACAATAGAAAAGAAAAAATGATAACAAGGTAGTCTAGATAGCCATTCCTTGAAAAAAAAATCTGGCATTTTTTAAAGCTAAATTGTTAAAAAAAAACCCAACACCTCAACTGAGAAAAAATAACATATATAAACTAGCTATACTTTAGCCAATAGCAAGCACTGCTTTAAATCAGTGGAGCTTCCTTAGTGTTGCATATAGCAGAACTTGCTCTAATAAACTAATGAACAGAAAAAAGGGTCTTCCCCATGAGAAAAAAGGAAATCTAGCACTTTTCCCTGTGGGCTCAGCACATTCTGTTCTTGTTGAAGCTGAGAACTTGAACTACCTGTTCTAAAAAATGCTTATTTTTACATCTGAAATACTTTTGGGTTACAATGGTGGGGTAAAATCAGATGTGAAACTATGAGGCTACTGAGTAACTTCCATGAGGAAAGTTTCACTGCTATTGAGGCTAGTGTTGTTCAGCATCTTCGTTGGCAACATGGGACAGTGGGATCAAGTACACCCTTAGGAAGTTTCACGATGACACCAAGCTGTGTGGTGTTGTCGACATGCTGGAGGAAAGTGATGTTATCCAGAGGGACCTTGACAGGCTTCAGAGGTGGGATTGTTCAGCCTGGAGAAGAGAAAGCTCCAGAGAGACTTTACAGCAGCCTTCCAGTACTCAAAGGGAGCCTACAGGAGAGATGGGGAGACACCCTTCATCAGGAAGTGTAGTGACAGGACACAGGGTAACAGCTTTAAGCTGAAAGAGGGGAGATTTAGTTTAGATATTAGGAGAAGTTTTTTCACTCAGAGGGTGGTGAGGCACTGGAACAGGTTGCCCAGGGAAGTTGTGGATGCCCCATCCCTGGAGGTGTTCAAGACCAGGCTGGATGAGGCTTTGAGCAACCTGGTCTCATGGAAGGAGTGCCTGCCCGTGACAGGGGAGATGAAACTCGATGATCTTTAAGGTCCCTTGCAATCCAAACCATTCTATGATTCTATGATACCAAAGACAGAAGAAGACTTTTAGTCTTTTCTGTTTCCATGTGTATTCTGATCATTAAAAGGTATCATGTGGCCCTGGAAAAAAAATGCAAAAGTACTCTCAAAATGACCAAGGGAAATCTTTGCATAAACTGAATAGTTTTCTTTAAGGTAATTGATGAATCAGAAGACACTCCTCATTTCTTTAAGCATCATTTACATCTTTGTGTAACACCACACAAAGGATGAAGCCTCTACAGGACACTACAATGTAAACTATGAAATCTATATATACTCTGTGCTATGAATTCTTTGCAACCTTTCATAAAACTGAGACCTCTACTGTGTTTGTTTCTCTGAGTTTGACAAATAGTACTTTATGATGAGGATTATTATGATGAGGACTTGCCAGATGATTTCTGTCATGACGGGAATGCACAAAGGCACAGAGGAAAAAAAAAATTGTAATGACACTTCTAGCCATTTGAGATGTGAAACAGAATATTTATGGTATCGGACTTGTGACAGAAGACTATCCTCTTCAGAAAAGATACATTGTTACAGTGGGTTTCAATTACTGTACTGGTCTTTCACAAAACCATAGTTGAAGAAAATGCAATAATCTCCATGTATTTGGCATTAGTAAACACTATAGTGTGAAAAGGGGAATGATTATCTAGGTTAGATAAAGGAGATCAAAATTTTTACCATGAGTAAAAGCTTTCTGCAAAATAAGCAACTGCTGTTCAATAGGTTCTCTTTCAGTTCCGACTGGAAAGAGAATATCAACAGAGTTAATCAAAACAAATTCTGGAACTGATCTTACTGGGGTTTTTTATTAGAGAAAAAAGCAGATGTATCTTCCTGATATATAGGAAGAACTGTATGATCTTGAGGGCCATAATTTTATATATATATAATGTACTAATGAGAACTACTATTATAAGTTGTATGCCTATCATTTGGGAATGACAAAGTAAGAGAAAGAGAAAAGTACAACTGGCATTAACAAGATTTTACAATAATTCACCTAAATAATGAAGGTGTGAAAAGTGAATGTGATCAGAAAAGATGCATTACGCAATATATTCCCAAGAGAAAAATAACTTGGTAATAATACTGCAGAGACTGTAGTAGGGATCTTTGGAGTGCCTATTGTATAATTTGGAGAAAGATCCAAACATCAACAAAAATCAAAAGATGATTGAGGGATTCCCACAACAAAGACTAAAAAAATCAGGCTATGTTATCCTAGAAACTGAAGATTGTGAAATATTCTGGCACACTATTAATAGATTGCACAAGGGACATGAAGGGAAGGTAAACATTTTAGACAACATACATAGGAATTTGGTAACAAGAAATATTCATTTTTTGTTTTTGGGATCACAGAGGTGGGCAATTAGTAGGATTTGGACTACCAGAGGAGTTCTGCAAAAGGTCTCCAATATAAGCATCAGGATAAAAAAACCAAAAACTTAATACGAAGTATAGCAATCTTACGAACAAGATCACATCTGCTGGAAAACAAAACTGAAGATCTATCGTTTCTATGAGCTTGTGGATGTTTGGGGGAGAATTTTTCTCTGATACAGTCTTGAAAAGAAAGTTTCCTATAAAAAGAAAAAACTATCAGTCAAAAAGACTTTCAGATAAGGAGGATCAAATTATATATTTTAATGTGTTTCTCCCCACCTATTTCAAAATCACAACTCTTTTGCAGGCATGCTGTGAAAAATTTATGAGAATTTTTGAAGACGCTGAAATTATCAAGTCATACATGCATAGTCCTTATGCATTCTGATGCACGCTGTTTCATTTAAATTGGGAGCAGGACATTTATGCACAGAGACACATTGCCTTCCCCATTCTTTTTTTTGTGACAGCACACTGTAACCTGTGAAAGCAGTACATGATGCTTCTTGATAAAGATTGTGATTCCTAATGTATATTGTGTCATATGCAAATTCAAGACATTGATTAACCATTAAGAACATCATGTGAAGCTCAGTGAAATTATTTGGAAGCTTTTGACTTCAGCTCGATTCTTAAATATCTATTAATTTGAATACAGGAAATAATTTTTATGAATTATAAATATGTTTCCTTAAATATTGAGCTATGATACGAGGTCACTAATGTAGATCTTGGAAACTCAAATCTTTGCACTAACCCTGGGACATTACACGTTTCTGTTCTAGCCTAAAACACTAGATTAAAAATAAACTGGCGTGCAAGATGCACAGTTGTTATTTGTTAGGTCTTGTTACTTGTTCAATATTTTTTAGCTTTCCTCATTAAAAAAAACCAAAATCTGCTGTGCCATCTCTGAGGATGTTTTGTTATATTCAGAGAAAGTTAATTCAACTACACCAAGATGTACTCAAAGAGAAAACTTAGTGCTTATGGAGACTATTGTAAACATATTTTGGGAACTCCATGCATCCTATGCAATATTTTTCAAGTGTCATTTCCAAGCAGAAAGAGTTACTATGCCTTCTTATTTATGAATGATGGCATATTATGCCATCATTTGAATAAATTCTCAAATTTAGGTTCAAGATTCTTGACACAATTGTGAAAATTAATAAATATGAAATGAGATATATTGTATCAAGAAAAAACTACTTCTGTATCGTGTAATACTAGATGACAATAGGATCTTCTGATAGAAAAAAATAATGAAAATGGCAATAGCAAGGTGAAAATAGCAAAGCAATAGAGTAAATCAAAATGCTGCTGCTTTGCTGATCATCTCTAACTTGCTTCCTCTATTTTTTCCTGTATTCTCTAGAGGATAGTCACTGAGTCTACCACCAAAATAATCAATATTTTTGCTGAAGTATGGAAAGTTTTAGAAAGCAGCCATGAGTTTATCTCATAGACCCCTTTGCTGTCCAAGGACAGTTGCAAGTGATCTAGACTTAGAGGTTGCCCTTTCCACAATGCCAAGAGAGGTCATGTCATGGCCAGCATACTGATGGGGGATAGAGGAAATGAAGGGGAGCTTGCACAAGCTAAAGTCAGACTATAAAATGAAGGCTAAGGGATCCCTGGCTATATAAATGAACACTGGCTTCAGTGTAGTTTCACCATTTTGTGCCAGATGAGACTGGCACAAATCTTAGAGGCTATATCTTAATTAAAGATGGGACAGGTAGGGGGAGAGGTAAAACAGTATTGCCCAAGGCTAATGTTAGAATCTGAATAACCCTTCCTAATTCTCCTGTGCCATAAAACCCATTGTTGAGGGAAAATGCAGAAGTTGAAGTGTGAAGCAAGAAACAGTGGTCAAACTGAATTCAGGTATACTTGATGCATTTTTGCTCTGCATGAAATAATGAACAATTTCTAATCTACTCAGCTTTCACCTTCTGTTTAAATAAAGTTCTATTCCATTTGCCAGGCTTTAATGAACAAGGTGATGTCTGGAATTTATGTTTAAAGTTACACATCTGCCTTGAGCCATTTATTTCCATACAATATAACCCCAAATCGGATTTTGAAGTCCAAGAATGAAAGAGATGAATGACAGTTGCACATGCATTGTGTCTACGGCCCCTCCTTAATCTACCACCTTGTGACAGCTATGGGTTGTCAGATCTCTAAACAGCAAAAACAATTAGCTTTTATATCAAATTATTTGATTGTATTTCCCCTCACTGGGCACTGAATGCTTATTATACATTATTAGATTAAGAAAAGAGGTAGAAGAAAAATCTATCTGTGGTGAAGACGACTCTTGAAACAATGGCACAGATAGAATTCTGTCATCTTATGGTTTTGCTGCTGCTGTGTTATTCACAGTATTCACATCCATTTAAAAACATTCAGCCCACAGCTTTCTCTGGAAAGGATGGTTGTCAGAACTAAGCCACTGAGCAGAGCTGAGGGGTGGAAAATGGTTGGCACTGGAGAGAAGCTCTTGTGCTTGGGAACAGCTGTACTTCACAGCAGAGGTGGTGTTACTCTGGGTGAGTTTTAACATGCAAGTCACTTGGCAGCCTGTGAGTTGAAGCAAGGAAGCCCATGTCCAAATCCTAAGATTGTCACTCAGTTTTACCGAAAGCTCTCCAGGTCAAAGGGTACAACCACTGCATGTCATTTGATTAACTGTGCAAATATACCCTGTGTGTGTTTCCTTTTTGATTTAAAAGAATTATTTGTTTTGGTTAATGAGAAATCTCTTCACAAAATATTATTAATACTACCAATGCGTTTTATTGCATACAGAGAGTCAGTAATGTGTGTCCCCAGTCGGAAAGCAAATGAAATGATGCATCCATCTCTTCCCTGCAGAGCTTGTCCTCTAGATCTAATACAAAGTGTTTCAGACCTTGCCAGTACATGATGTTCTAGTACAAGGTGTTTGGAGGTAAAGTAGGAACTGGCCTGTTGTCCGTGTTCTAGCTACGATACATGGTTCTCTGTGTACTTTCTAATTTCCTCATTAGTACTGAAAGAGTTTCAAAGCAAAGAGGGATCAGTCGTTCCTCTTTTCCATTAAAGAGGCATAAGTAGCTGGGGTGCAGGGAGAACAAGAGGTACTGCTGGTCAGCATGTTACTGTGGGTAGTCACAGAAAATAGCACTGACACATGCATCCCTATGCAATTTTTTATTAGTAAAGCCATACAGTTAATATGCATGCCAACTTTCTAATTGTAACACCTGAATGAATGGTTTTAAAGACAGGTTCAGAACATTGACAAAGCTCTCATTTTGGTCTTAGGACTCATAAGATCTTATTAAATCAGAAAGAGATGTCTGAATTAAGACAGAAAGTGTGACACATGTATAAAGCATTTGAATACAAACATGTACCTGGTACTCTTATAATCTTTTTAAAGGTCTTCTTTCACACATCCTTAATCCATTCTACAGATAAAGCACTAGTGCTTGGGGAGGACAATTCTTTTAACAGTTAAACTGAGGCTTATGCATGGGAAAATATAGAAAAAGTAACTCAGATTTTGTTTTATCCACAGGACTTTAAAATACCTAGCAAAGGAGGATAATCTTGATTAAAGACAACGATAACAAGAATGTTTTTTTCAGCTAACTTAATATTATGGCTGATACTAGGATGGACTTTTTGGCTATATCTTCAAAGTGTTCTTATACTGACAAACTATGACACTGATGTGACTCTGCACAGATTCTGACATGCATCATTTTTTTGAATATAAACTGTTAAGATCACATAAATATTAGGTCTGGCCCTTCTATCACAACAAAAAGGAATAAAATATGTCAGAGATGGTACTAATCTTTCCCTTATGGTTTCAAACAATTTATATTTTTCGTGTTAGGAGGAGACATACATAGGCTTTTTAACCCCCTGTACAACTTCTTGTACTTTCAATTTAGTCTTGATAGAGATTGTATTTATTTGTGAATGAACTGTAATGGGGAAAGGAGCAGTTCAGTAGAGCAGACCTACTCTATTTATAAAAAAAGAAAGAAAGAAAACAAGTTAAACAAGTTGCAGTTACACAACATATATTTTTGGCTAAAACTGTGTGAGGTGAGAATGCTGCTTCAATTACAGTCAGTAAAAAATAACTTGGTAAAATTGCACAGGAAGTCCTTATTCAACACTTTGCTTTGCTCTTTCCATTTGTTTGAGTAAAACTGACGTTATAAGCATAACTGACTCTCTGAGGACCTCTTAAATAATTTAAAGATGCTGAGCCTCATATTCTACAGGAGAAAGATGCTGACATTATTTTAAATTAGGTTTTTATACTTAAAATACATTGAAGTACATTTTGGGGAAATTAAGTTTTGCTACCTGTGCTTTTTCTGAGAGCTACAATGTGTAGAATAATACAGACACTGTGGGTAGAATAATGTCGACAGGTATTTTTTGTATATGTTGAAAAAAAAATTGTTAGGCACAATACTCTCTTTATCAAAGATTAGCTTTAAATGTCTCCATTACCTTCTGGAACAGTACTAAGTCTGGGGTTTTATTTGCAAGTTGTTGTACCCAATAAAAGGCAGGCGATGTTTAAAATGAGTTTTATGAATGATTAAAAATATATACCAGGTAAAATTGTTCACTGGCCTTTCTGAGGGATGATTGTACTTCAGTTAAAGTCTGATTTTGCTTTTTCTGCTAATAGTTTGACCACAATATCCTCATTGTTATTTATGCTTCTAACTCTTGATGCTTTATTTGTCACAAGCAGGTGGCCTCTGTCTTACTCTGCCACATTGTTCTCAGATGTCCTTCAAGTTACAAAACAAGTGAGAACATGTAAAGAAAAGACTCATGGAGAAAAAAAACCTCATCCTTAGAATATGGGGAACATTGTGAAGAGTTGGTGTTTGTATGGCTTGTTGGTCAAGTTTATTTTCATCTTCTTACAGCTGTTGAATAATACTAGTTTAATGAGCAGGCCCCCAGTAAACCCCTAGTAATTCCCCTGAACCAAAACTTTTTTTCTCCCCAAATTGTTCTGACTCTGCCTCTTGCTAAAACCTAGTGCATGCTCAGATCGGGCATTTGCCAGTTAGCTTCTTGATCACATCTGATAATGCAGATGTGATCAATAATGCCAAGAGTTCTGCATCTCCATACCAAATGCCATTGCCTCATCTGTGAAGTCCTAGAGATCAGAGTACACCACAGAAGCAGCATCCTGTTCTCCCTCTCACATTTGGAGATGAGCTCAAAACAAGACAAGTTTTAAAATCATACCAAAGTCAACCTTACTGTGTTTGCCATCTGATTTTGGAGTCACCAGAGTCTACATGCTCTACTTTTTGTGAGCTTTATTCTGAAACTTGAACAGCTAAAATTGTCTTTTTTCTTTTTTTTTTTTTTTCTGTAAATTGATGCATCTGACCTGTACTCATTGTCTGATTAGCAAAGATATAGGAAATACATGTACAGGTCTAGTTTCCATCTTGCAGACGGTGGTCCTCCCAGAAAGAGGAAGAACTCATTGTTCACCTGTTTCATCTGTTACTTTATGAAATTGTGTCATCAATGTCCCATTTGGCCACAGGACTTTGGGAAGTAAAATTTAGGCAGTACCAAGATGCCTCCTGGGCAGTTTCATCCCTCTGCACTTCTGTTTGGCACCTTGCCAGCAGTTCTCCAGCTGCCCTCACTGATGCACTCTTGGTGCTGGGTGTGGCTAGCGGGAAATGCAAAGTGGATATGGGAGAGAAGGAGGTAGAGGCCAACATCACTTAAGAGATTTTGATAGTATCCTACTCAGATTTCATCAGTTTAGTTAGTTTACTTGTACATTTCAGTGAAACAGAAACATTTTTCTCTAGGATGGTAGAGAAACTCAACCAAAGAACTCAGAGCACTTTCCTGTTAACAAAGTTGGCAGACAAGGTAATGGGACAGTTTCTCCTCTTTTTTCTTCAAGTGGGATGCAAGAAGAAAAAAAGCATTTTATTTTTTTTCCGTCTTTAAAGGCGACAGATGCAAGCTCACAAAAATATGATATGAACTTTCACAGTGACCAATGGCTTTTTGTTAATTTGTCACTTTTTAATGAGTTTGAAGAAGAAAATTACTTTCATCATAGCAACAAATATGCCATGCCCACTGCATGCTGGCTAGACTTGGACTAAACAGATTATAGAAGCCCTAGGATTGAAGGCTGTAAGCTCAGTGACCTGTAAACCACAGCTTTCTGAAGTCATCCAAAAGGGCCTTCCATTCTGGTCAGCGCAGCAGAGCTGCAATAATAATCTCTTGGATGGAACTCACTTTTTTTTTGGTGTGTAGGCTAATGCCTAGTACACATGCACGCACATAAGCACACACATACAAAAACAGCGTTATCAGAGGTAGCCATTCATCCTGGATACACCATTTGGTAAAATGGAATGGAAAGCAATTGGCAGTTCTGCGTAAGACTCTGATCTTATGATGGAGATTGTAAAATCATGAGGCTATGCTGAAAATTTGGAAGTCCAGACAGGGAGGGCAACAAAGAAATTATTGGATCCCTTTGTCATTTACTAAAGTCAGTATTAGAGATGGGAGTAAAATAAATGTTGTTGTTGCCCTCGGCATGCTTTCAGTCTACTTTTATTTTGTTGTTGCTTCTCGGTTCATTGAGCTGGTTTGCTTTTAATGGTTCACTAAGCTTTTACTGCTGTAGAGATTATGGTAAGTTCTTTTACTGTAGCAGTCTCCTGATCTGGAGCATATGGTGGTGCTTTCAAAGCAAATTTCAAAGCAAAAGGTAAATATCAAAAATGAAAAATGTTTCTCAGCTGAAACTACCCCCTGGACTGAAAAATCACAAGATTGTTAGGTGGCAAATGCTAGTCCAGGAGGACAAGGGATATTGTTTACTCAGGAATTTATGGTCTGTTTTGGATATGTGGTGTTTCAGATACCTTGATTTAAGTGGGCTCTAAAATGTAGAGTTTTCTCTGAATTTGAATCAAAATGAGAAGAAAATGTTATTTGGAGCCACCAAACCATGAGGTTTCAAAGCTACACTGTGTTCATGGACCTTTCTCTTGGTGGTAGACAGGCCAGGTGTGTTAAGTGTCACTCCTGCCTCCAAAAAGGGCAAGAAGGAGGACCCAAAGGTAGGCTTGTCAGCCTCACCTCAATCCCTGGTTAGGTGATGGTACAGCTAGTTCTGGAAACAATTTCCAGACTCTTGAAAGACCTGGAGATGATCAGTAGTCAGCATGGATTCACAAAGGAGAGGTGACACTTCACCAACTTGATAATCCCATGACTGCTTTGGTAGATGAGGGGAAAGCAGCTGATGTTGCCTGCCTTGACTTCAGCAAGGATTTTGACACTGTCTTCCAAAAAAATCCTTGTAGAGAAGGTAATGAAGAATGGGCTGAACGAGCAGACAGGGAGGTTGATTGAATGGGCTGAATGGCGGTGATCAGAGATACAGTCTAGTTGGAGGCCAGTAACTAACATCGTACCTCAGGGGTCAATAATGGGTCAAATCCTGACTAACGTCTTCATTAATCATCTGGATGATGGTGCAGAGTGTACCTTCAGCAAATTTGCTGCTAAGACAAAACTGGGAGGAGCATCTGATGGTTGTGCTGCCTTCCGGGGAGACCTCAACAGGGTGAAAGATGGAGCAGATTGGGTGTTGCACGCAAGACAAGCTGTTGGCAGGTTATATGACTCAGCAGTGCAGCTTGGTACAACTGCTTTTTTATCCAAATGCAAAGCTGGAAAGACAACAGTCACCTGCTGATCCTGCCCCGTTGATTTCTTCTGCTTTAANAGACTCCTCAGTACACAAGAGATACGGACATACTAGAGAGAGTCCAGCAAAGGGCAACAAAGTTGATTAAGATATTTGAGCATCTCTTCTGTGAGGAAAGACTGTGAGAGCTGGGACTGTTCAGCCTAGAAAAGAGAAGGCTCAGGAGGAATCTCATCAAAGTATATAGATACCTGAAAGGAGGAACCAAGGAAGATGGATCCAGGTTCTTTTCAGTGGTGCCCAGTGAAAGGACTAAAGGCAATGGGCACAAATTGAAAAACGAGACTTTCCCTCTTGAACATCAGGAAACACTTTTTCACTGTGAGGGTGACCTAGCACTGGCAGAGTTTGCCCAGGCTTGTTGTGGAGTATCCATCCCAGGAGATACTCAAAAGCCATTTCGACATGATCCTGGACAATCAGTTCTAGTTTTCCCTGCTTGTGTAGGAGCTTTGTATCAGATGACCTCCAGAGATTCCTTCCAATCTCAGCCATTCTGTAATTCTGTTTTAGTGTGCTCAGATGTTAAGATTGGTTGTGAGGTTTGGAACACAATGGAAACACAAATCATTGAGGTGTCACTGTGTGTTGTCAGCATGGACTAATGATCTCTTCAAGCATAGCCTGCCTTGAAGGACAGAAACAGGAAAGATGACACCTTAAGACACTGTCCAGCTCTGTAATCTGTAGCTTAAATTCAGATAAATCTAGAATAATTCTTTCATATTTCCAAATGATGGAAATCTTACCCCCACAAAAATTGTAGTTTTGTTGTTGTTTTTTCCATTGACAGTATTCAAGATCTCATATAACAAGCAATTTAAGTAAGATGACCTTCTGCTGGAAATTGTCAGGTAAGAGAATTACAGTAGTCTTGCAGCTCTGTCTTATTTTTCATTCTACTCTAGCCAATACACATATCTATTCTTAGACCCTTCTGATTAATATTGTTTAACAGTTCTACTTAGTTTTTTTCTCATAATGCTCATCATGATTTTTCTGCCTTACAATTAGTAGAAATAGGATAAATTTTCAGATAAATTTGTTGTTTAGTATTACACTGTGAGGAGATTTTATTTTTTTTTCGGCCTTTCAAATGTTTGACTGTTGCTTGTGTCTCACCAATGTAAGCAACAAAGCTTTTGTTTTTCTTACCCTAAATGATGTTCTGCCTCCATTTGATCCTTAAATTGCACTGGAATCTGTTGAAGTTTTTTAATACTATTTTAAGTGTTTCTTGTTTCCAGATGGTACTTGCAGACATCATGAGAGCAATTTTCCTTCTAGCAATTCAGAATTTAGAGTCCTTGCTGAACTTCACAATTCTCAGCTATCAAGCAGAATGCATATTTTGTAGATATTAATCTTATTTTAAAAATACTAAAATATGGATATCAGCAAAGTAACTAGTTCAGGAAAACTTTGACAACTGAAATTCTGTTTGAGTTCTGGGTATTCAATTGGTTCAGCTGTCCAAACCTCTTTCTTGCAATCATGTCTTCCTTCAGAGTAATAAGTCTAAATAAACTATTAAGTTCTGAGCTGAAGTGTTTCCTCGAATTTTGAGAAGACAAAGGAAAAAACTGCGTATGTACCCCGTAAGACTGCTTTGTCTTTTGAAGTCAGACAGGGGGCAAGTGTAGGAAACAATATGGTTTTGTGGTGCCTAACCTGGCTGCCTGATATCCTAGGCCCATTGACTGCTTGTAGGCTCCAGTTTTCATAACCTATACTTTTTTGTGCAGGAGTTATTGAAAGTTGTAGGATCAATTGCCTGAAGAGAGACAATTTGTATGTCATCCCTGCAGAAGACAGTAACACATTTTTAACTTACCATAAGTGTTGAAATATGTTTTCTCTAAAATTAATATGATTGTTAAATTCTGACCAATTTGCTTCAAAATATTTATAAGTAATTTGGCCTGAATAAATAAAAAGGTAGCTTAGCAAAAGTAATTTCTAATAAAGCCAACTTCAAAAAAATATTCTAGTTGTTTCAAGAGGACACCAAAAATGTGACTATGAATATGTGACATAGATATTATTTAATATTATTGCATTGCTACTGCACCAAACATTGTTTCCTACCTTAATCGAGTATAATTGTCCCAAGGGAAAGGTAATAGTGAGTCAGTTTTCTTAATCCCAAGATCCCAAGAAGCCATGAAAGAATACAGGACTAAATGGAATAAAATTCATGACTACTTTTGATATCTTTTGCCTTTTTCCAGCCTGCTTCACTGCTATCCCTAGAACTCTGTCATGATGGGTTTGGATGGCATAATTGCTGCCCTTATGCCACTTGAAGCCTTTCATTTTATAAAAGAGAAACTACAAACGGGAGGTTACATTCCCTTGTTTTGATTTTAGAAGTAAAAGTTTAAAACAGTGCAATAGGCAGCAGAAATTATTTTTGAAGGTGCAACAGTGTTGACATTAGATCTTCAGAGATGATCTTGAAACATTCTCAAAATAAAACACATTTAGAAGTTAAATCTGTCTCTTCTTTCATTTTTAAGTTTAGCTTTTGCTTTAAAGATTTAGTGTTCATTAATTAAATGTTTTCATGCACTGGTACATCCTTTCTGCTCAAATAGGAGTGAATTTCAATGACTGGTACACCACAATCATGCAAATTTACTGCTTTTCATATTCATAAACTCTACACCTAACATATCCAACTTCACAGCCTCACTAACACACCTCAAGGGTGTACAACTGAAATGAAGGCAGAGTCAGCAAATACTGTACATGGCTTTCTTTTTTTAAGACTTGGAAAAGTTTTAAAATTTTTAGGAGTGCAAATTATTTCTGCCAAGGGCAGGAACAAAGTTTGCAGAGTCGTCTTAAACACTGACAGAAACAAATTTTTAGTACTTTTTTTCTTCCCGAAGAAGAATGAGAGAACAGCTTGGCTAATGCTTTGAAATAGTTACCAGAACCAGTGCTACACACAAAGATGTTTGTTGCTGTTCTTTCTCCTCTATGTTCTCTCTTTATGTAATTTTTACTTTACATGAAGTCAAATCAGTGCTAGTGAGTTTTCACAGTAATGGAAACGGAATTTTATCCATAGTCTTTCATCACATGCGTTAGTGGAAGAGAACAGTAACTAATTGCCTGGTTAGTAAATGCCTCTGAACCCTATTCTGAGCCCACTGAAGCTAATATTCTCATTGACTTCTGTAGACACTGAACAAAGCCTGAGATTTGACTGCATCAGACTCACAGACCATAAAAACATAGATCAGACTCCTACGGACTCATGGCCCTTGCACAAAATAGTGCCAATAAAGGTATCCAAAACTAAGAAGTGGAACAAGGAAAGAAAGTAAACAAAAATATCTAAACCAAAACTTTAAAAAAAAAAACAACCAACCTTTCATATATGCTATTAATTAATAAACCTGGTAGTTCCTACACTGAATTACAACATTTATGCAACTGCAAATCAAGTTCCACATAAATTCTCTCTAAAGAAGGCCAAAACTGAGCACAAAGCTCTGATAAGAGTATGTGTCCATGTGGCTGGATTTGTCTTCCAGTCATTATTAGTGGAGAAGTTTCAAAGTCAGGGCATGACCTCAAATAACTCAATGATCTCATAAAAGCCATCATCTTTCTCTGTTTGCATAGTTCTGGACTAGATGAGGTAATATTTGAACTTCTAGGGATATGATGCATCATCCTCTGGAGGTTTCTGTCATGTTTATCATAAGCTTGACAGCCCTCGAATGAAAAACTAAGTGCTATATAGGTCCAATTGTACTTTCACTTTTTTTCAGCAGTGTTGTCTTCCAAACTACTGTAGATGTCAAATAAGACACATAAAAAGAGAGTCAAACCCTAGAACAGCAAAGTCGCTCACTGTTGGGTTTTTTCTGTGTAGCATTCCAGTCGTGACAGTTCTTTTGCTCAACCTCAGTGACAACACCAAAGCAATCTATGTGCTTTGGGTATTTGTAATTTAGAGCCTTTCTGCCGTAGTAGGCTTCTGAGACATATAACTTCTTCCAGCTACACTGCCAATAAGTATATGTTACATTGGTTTCATTTGTCATATAACTGGATCTATTGCACATGCATGGTTCACTTACACTGTGCTGCATCAAAAGATTGATACTACCTAATACATTACTGTCCTGGGTTAAGCAGAGACAGAGTTAACTTTCCAGCTAGCAAGGGGCTGTGTTTTGGATTTGTGCTCAGAAAAGCTGATAAAGAAATAGTGCTTATAGTTATGGCCAGGATACTCAAGGACAGATACCTCTCTGGTCTCCCCAGACAGGGTGGAGGGTAGGGGGTGCTGGGAGGGCACAGCCCTAGCTATTAGCCCAGGATTTGTTCTTTGGTTACTAGATTTAGAATCAGAGTGACCAATAATCTATTCCATAACATAAACGTCATGCCCAGTATATAGGTGAGGACCCTTCCGGAGGATTGGCCCACTTCCTGGTTCCGGTGCCTTTCAGTTTCAGTCCTCTCTTCTGGCTCCGCATTGCTCTCCCAAGGCCTTCCCCTCCCCACTCCGGTCAGCTCTTGGTCTGGGATACTTGGACTGTTATCTCTGTTCCATGAGTGCCTCTGGGAGTGGTGCCCCCCGTTTGGGGGAATCATGAGTGTAGTTCTGGGAACGTTAGCCAGGAACAGGCTGAGCCTTTGGTCATTAGGTGGGGGGTGCAGTATCACTGTGTATCACTCATTTGTATATTTGTATATAGTATTATTTTCAATATTATTGTAGTTTAGTTATTAAATTGTCCTTATCTCAACCCACGAGTCCTCTTTTCCATTTACCCCTTTAATTCTCTCCCCTATAATTGGGTGGGGGCAAGAATTGAGTGAGCGGGTGTGTGTGGTTTGGCCCCCAGCCAAGGGCTAACCCATCACAATTGGATAGCAAATGAACAAAGGAGTGTTAGCTGGGAATTGCACTAATTGTTCATACTGCCCACAAGCCATAAGAATACCGAGTGTAAAATAAGCTACTGAGCTGCTGTCTGTACTCACCCTCCCCATTTACTGTGTGGTTTTATAGACCGGCAGCACATTCCAAGTATCTCAAACTCTACCACCTTCCTGCTTGTTGTTTCAAATTGTCAGAAGAAGAAGGGGAGGTAAGGTTTTCTACATTAAATAAATATTATTTATTTTTTAAAGAAAAATACTCAGTATTTACCAAAAATTGTGTATCTGGCTCCTGTTGTTTTGATGGGAGTACTCTCTCTGTGTCTGATGAATGTCTGGGTCAAACTAACTAAAGTATGATTCAGATATGCTGAACCTTACTATACTTATCAGATGTAAACCTAAGAGCTTTTTATAGTCTACAAGGTTTTCAAAAGATGTTTTAAACAATTCAGGAAAGAGACTGATCTTTTACATTGAAGATTTGGCTCCAAAATCCCTAAAGAAGTGTCAGTTTGTCCATATCAGAGCAATGCAAACATGTTGCTTCTGTACTGAAGGGATGTTATTTAGTTACCCGAGGTATCTATGCATTTATTATGCTATGCAGATATTTCAGAAAATGTTGTCAATCATGTCTATCTTTGTAACTCAGCTGGCTGGTCATATGATAATATGGATTTATAAAATACAGAAAGACACTGAAATTAAATCTGCAGGTATTTAGGTTTTTTAACAAAGATTTATCTTTCTAATATATATAAATGGAAAATATGAAAATAGGACAAGAAAAAATTATGTAAGGTCTACACCCTCACACGGTCCTCGCTTCTCCTTTCATATCCTTCTGGATTAGACAAGTTAATAGAGATAATTAGTCTACTGGCCATGGCTATTGTGGTAATCATCAGGATTTCTAGCCAGAATTTTACTCATCTTACATTATAAAATTATTTTAATACATTGTTAGAAAAGTGGGCAGAGCATAGCCCATTAAACAATGGGTCTTTCCTATCTGTTTTGTAACCTAACAGTGCAATGTCCTGGTTTAATATGCATAAAGCTCACTTCCCCCTACACACACATGCACATGCATACATACATACAGCAAGAAGCTGCTAGAGCTCTAATTTTCAAAAAAAATCCATTTACACTCCAGTAAAGCAGAACAATTCTTCAAAGGCATCCAGATTTTATTTTTTTAATCAGAGGTACTGAGTGATAAATTTGTTGGAGATCAAATGCGTTCAACTACATGAAAAAGATTGTCATAGAAACTTATTAAGGCATTACATGAAAGAGGCAGAAAAGTATTTCAATTCTAAAGGAGACCAGATGCAATATAAAATGATCTCCTTGCTTCCAGGTAGAGTGGAAGATGTAAATGTCAAGATGAAGGTGACAAAATGTTCTGCTTCCCCAACAAAATGAATAGGGTGTAGAAAAATCTAGTGCGTTTTGTATCCTTTTCCATGGGATGAACAGATACATCCAAATTGTTCACGAAAGCAAATATATTTATCACGAGGCATTTGTGACCTACATGGACCATTTGCTTGCTTTCTCATTATTTATCCTATTTCCAGATACCAGAAGCTCTGTAAAAACACATAGCTTGGTAATTAATATCATATTTATGCAGACAGATATTAAACTTGTCCTCATGACGGTTCTGACTTCTTCAACAGTGTCCCCTATCCCTCTTTACCTAGATCGTGCAGTTTGAGGGTAAATCACCTAATGATTTTAAGAGGACCAAGTTGTCACTGTTGATTCCCATTTAAAATAATCTCCATTAATTTCCATAAATACTCTCCATATGTTATCTTTACAAGCATCACCTAAAGCAGCTGACACCTAACATTTATATGTGGCCTGATTTTAGCAATGTTTGCATCATGGACACAAAGGTGAACATGAGGCTGACCCTGCTGCTTTAACTACTCTTTGGTCTTAATCTAACAAAAATATTACAGAGTATGGTTTTTTCTTTCTTTCTCTCTTTCAAAGGATAGGAGTCTTGGAAATCCTACACTTTCTCTGAAGCTTCTTGGTTGTGGAACTCCATGGATTTCAGATGAATCACTGAAGTTGTCCCTTTTTCATTATGGAAGACTGGGATGACATGGAGAAAGTACTGCCCAATGTTCAGAAAATTTCAGCCACAGGTTGTGGAGATACCCTGCCCTGCCACAGATTTTCTGTATCACTTTGGCCAAGTCACTTAGCTATGTGTCTAAAGCTTCCCGTTTTAAAAAAAGCCTCACACTGAATTCAATGGGAATGGGTGATCATACTTGAGAAATGGTTTAGTCTTTTCCTGTACACAGTTTTCATCTCTAAAATGGGGATTAGGAGCCTATCCCTAGCTCACAACAGATCTCCTACAGGTCAGACCATTTGAAAGTAGAAACACATGGTTATGCCCAGCTCTCTCACATGCCAGTGTTCTCAAGGAGTCTCTAATGCAGAGTCAGCTCTAAGATGACTCAAAGAAAAGGTGAATGAGGTGGCAGTGGTTTGCACCCAACTAAGTAAACCTGCACTTGGATACTAGTTAATGTGAGTTAAGATATTCTTCCCTGGGATAGAGCAGTGTATATTCTTAAAATAGATTTTTTTGTAAAAAATTAGGAAAGGGAAAATGTTAGAGAACAGGAATTGTGTCATGCTCAACGCCTGTTAAAAGTAAGTAACTTGAACTGAATAATCATCAGAGTTCAAAAAAAGCCAGATGATTAGATCCCTTGTGCAAAGCACTGTCTGGAGGTATTTAGCACTGTTTTATTAAGCTATCAACCATGAGTCAATTTTTTTTTCTCATCTTGTTTTCATTCCAAACTCTTTCCATTAAAGTTTTCTGCAATTATTCTTCTTCTGTCTTTTTCATTGGTTACATAATTCTGCAGTGCATTCTGAGTTAAAGCTTTCTTCAAAGGTGGGAACACAGGAATCCTCACTAACTAACTGTATCACATCACACATTTTCTGTGCAATGTGAGGGTATTTAACAAACTTAACAAAGAAGTAACGTTAGCAGAGTGTTGTTCCTGCTCCATGCCATGGTCAACTTGCAACTGACAGACATTGCTAGACAGATCATAGTAAAATTAATAATGTGTCTTGCCTCTAAGCCCACAGGATGCCCTAAGTATACTCAGTAGTTGATGACAAACACTTTATGGACACCTCCATAATCTGAAAGTACTTGCACCTGAATGAATTTTAGAGAAACATATACCCCCTTCCCCTTTTAAAATGGCTGGTGAGATCTTATATTAATTTGCCTTCCAGTCACACAGATCTTCCACTAGAAATTGCCAAACTGTAATAGCACTAGGATTTAAAAATCGGGGACAAAGGGGGAACATATTCTGAAAATAAAACCATGAGTTCTGAGGGTATTTCTGTTTTGAATCTCATATCTAACAAAATGTTGTACTGCAGCTAGGCTAAAGTTAATCAGATCTCATCATCTGTATTCACAAAGTCCAACCACATACAGTGCAACTTAATTGAGATGTTAAACTGGAAGCTGGTTATCTGTGCTACAGAATTAATCTATTATTAATTTCACATCTTTCCCCCATCCAAATCTAAAATATCGTAATAGATTTTTTTAACCCCATGCATTCCATGTATTGGTTTGAGTCAGGACAGTGGAGGAGAGTTTGCTTTTTAAAAGTTACAGAATATTAAATGAAGTTGATTGTCCTGCATGAGTTCAGTTTAGTCTTGTAATAAATATATGCCAGATCTAGGAAACTTAAAAGATTGCATAGAGGATTTGGAGATACATTTATTTTCTCTTGAACTTGGCTGCTTGTATCCTGAATGAGACAGAGCTCATGGCTTTTGAAATTAAACCCAGAAAGTTAATGAAGAAAGTATTAATCTTCTTACAGAAGTTTATAACTCCCTTTTAAACTAAGTAATAAATTCACTTTAAATAATTTTCCATAAGTTTTTCTCTTATACTTGAAATTCCATGCTTGCATGTTAACAGTGAAAAGGATTTCCTAATGTAAGAGATACAATCAGAATGGATCCTGCTAAAGCTTCTGCTTCTGGTTTGAAGAGTTTGTCAAGTAGAAGATGTTAACTAGTAAAGTCAAGGTGTTTGTCTGAGCTCTTGGAGACATGATACCAATGCCTTTAACGCTCATCAAGCAAAAGAAATTCCACATAGTGTGTTTTTGATGACTTATGATGCTCTTTGGGTAGTTTGTACCTAGAAATATCAAATAACTTTAGCCATTCACTGTACACACCACTGAACTTCTGGCTGCTATATTGTATGGTTGTCAGGGGATATAAATAGTGAAACTAATTCTTCTTTCAGTTATTTCAGACTGACTGCGTAATCTACCTGATGAATCCTGTAAATGAAAATGTTGTAGATAAGGGAGAAATAAGAACACATATTTTTCTTTCTCTACAAATGTGTGTGTGCATACATACACACATATATACTTAAGCCTGATATTTATGGGTCCAGGTCTAGGAGTTTCATTTTTCTGTGCTAATGATCATTTCAATTCAATCTATTGGAGATTTTCACTGGCTTATCTTTAAGCACCATTTTTAAGTCTTCTAAGTGCTTTGAGAGGATTAAAACATATTGGTAATATGGGAAATGTTATATACAAGTTACTGAGTAGCATGCAAACAGAGCTAATTTCAGCCCTGACTCTATCACTCTTACAGAGTTATATTAAGCATCTGTTTGGCACCACATAGCTAAGGACCAAGGAGCAGTGATGAAAAAATATCTCCTACTAACAATTTGCATTATTTAACAAAATTAGATTCTGTAACAATACATTTGAAGATGAGTGCCAATGCTTTTGTGGGTGGCCCAATTTCAGTATTGCATCCTCACCAATGAAGCTGAGGTGATTTTTAAAAAATCAATATTTTATCAAATTTCTTGTTAATATAGTGCACCAAGAGCAAATCAAATGCTCACCTCATTTGTTTGAATTCAGCTACTGTGTTGCACTGGGAACAAATCTCTTAAAAGGCATTGTCCACTACTTGCTACAAATTTTCTTTCTGTCTCCACATTTTCCAAGACTCTGTCTACATGTAAATATTTGTCAATATTTGTCAATATTTTTCAATTGATTACTTATTATAATAACAATTAGAATGTTATACTATAGCTGGAATAAACATTGTCAGTTAGTTGTTTTTTATTTAGTAGTGGACTGTATTTCTTCTTCATAATTATGCTGTTTCACACTACCATGAGAAACAGCATCTCTGTCTGAGGAAAGAAAGTGAACTAGCCCTTAAACTACAAATATGTTGTGCTATTTTCACTGTTTTAATTAAAGACCATAAATCTTCTGAAGGATGGCATTGTACACACTTGCCTGTAACACTGCACATTTATTGCTGGCTGAGCCTAGTCTTGCTGCAGATTTGTAGATGTCATGCTATGGCTTGGTTTTGGCCAAGGTGTAGTGTGAAAGAGAAAGAGCCCTATACTAAAATGGATGGTGACAGAAATAATTCTGAATATCCTTGAGATATTTGTTAAATAGACGGCAGACAGCCGGTAGAGAATTGAATAAAATGGTGATATAAAGTAGGCAAAAAACTCCATTCCAGTATTGTTTTCTTAAGAAGCTTAGCTAGAAATGTGTCTGGACTTTAGTGAAGCTGTGGAAACGGGAGCTCTATATTTTTGGGAAAATCGTTTATATTGGATAGGATAGCAGTGTACAAACTACAAAATTATTCAAATACTCTGCATCCCCAAATCTTCAGAGGAGTTTTCTTTGAGACAAACTGAGAAAGTCATCTCTAAACATAAAGTGTTCTCCCATAATTCACTAGCACTACTATAGAAAAATATGTTGAATGCTGCAGATATCAAAAGTAAAAGTAAACTCTAGCTATGAAAAGACCACTTTTATTACTGAAGTACCATAATTGCTTGGTACAAAGAATAATGATAGGTGGCAAATAGAAAGTCAGACGGGGAGCTCTCCTCACAACTGCTAAGGGAAGGTTGCCAGCCTTGGTCTCATTAAGCATATTTATTAATTACAGCACAACTGCATTAAAGGAAAATTAAGACTGTAAAGTAAAGCAAGGAAAAGTTAAGAAGTGCCAGAATTAAAGTGGCATGTGCACTCTTAATTCATCCCTTGTGTGTGTACCCTAATTACACGATCATATGCTATCTTTTTTCCCCCGGACCCCAGCTTCATTCAGTGCTTGTGGCTGAGCTGCAAAGTCTCTAATGACTGGCTTCAAACTGAGGATTTAAAAAAAAAAAAAAAAAAAAACATGTTCTGCTTTCACTGTATGTAAGGCATGTTTTCCCCATATATTTGAAAATGTGAGACTCTGGCACAAAGGGTATCCCTCTCTATCTGTGACCTTTCTTGTCACAATTTTAAAGATGGAGTTCCCATACTTTTTTTGAACAGTTGACTGTCTGTTCTTAACCTGAGTGAAGATATGTATTTCTTCTGTGATAAATCCTCCAGAAGCAAACAGGACTTGTTGCTGAAGAATATAATTTTTTAAAAAATGGTAAAGGTTTCAGCCTGAATTGTTAACATTTGGCAAATTCAGAAGCATCTGTAAACCAATCATGAAACAGAGGTGATAAACTTAATTATTGGCAGCACTTCTGGCTGTATGATAATGATCTACTACAAATCAGGTGGAATTGAAGATAAATCTTTTTAGGTAAGGCAGTAAACCTGTGTAACTCCTTATAAATAGTAATGTGGATGCAAAAAGTGTGTGTAGGCTCCAGAGAGAGTGGACAAATACTTGGAAAATGCATCATCTGAGATCAGTTAAACAGATAAAATATACAAGGATATATAACAAATATCTAAATTAAAAATATCCTGGGATAACATTGTCGGGGAGAATGTCATGGTTTAACCCCAGCCAGTAACATCCCCACACAGCTGCTCACTTACTACCCTCCTGTGGGATGGGGGAGACCATGAGTAGAAGTGAAAAAAATTATGGGTTGAGATTAGGACAGTTTAATAGGTAAAGTAAAAGCCATGCATGTAAGCAAAGCAAAACAAGGAATCCATTCACTACTTCCCTTTGACAGGCAGGTGTCCAGCCATCTCCATGCAACCAGGGTTCCATCATGTGTAACAGTTGTTTGGGATTACAAAATGCCATAACTCCAAGCGTCCTCTGAGTTTATATACTGAACATGATCTCATATGGTATAGAACATCCCTTTGGCTAGCCTGGGTCAGCTGTCCTGGCTGTGTCACCTCCAGAAGCCAGGAGGGCAGGGGCACTATGAGAAACCAAAAAAAGTCCTTGGTTAATGTAAGCATTGCTTGGCAACAACTAAAACATGAGTGTGTTATTAACATTATTCTCAGCACAAATCCAAAACAGTCTCATACTAGGTACTGTGAAAAAAAAATTACCTCTATTCCAGTCAAAACCAGCACAGAGAGTATTAAATTTTCTCATCCTGTTTTTACCCTTTCCCAGGTTTCTACTTCAGGTGCAGGAACTTTTGCTTTTTGTCTTCAGACTAGACCAGTCTCACTTTTTTGCTAGCTCTTTGCTTTGTGTCTCTGTGTTTCCCTGGGCAGCAGTATAACCTGTATACTGGGCAGAGCACACAACAGAGGGATGTTCACACCATCATTGCAGATGACACGCTGCAGATGCTGAGATGCAACCCTGGCACGCTTCCTGTCTCCAAGCATGTCACATGCAGGTGGAGGTTATCCATCTTTAGATACTTTTGATCATGGTGAATATGCACACCTGGGCACTTCCCCCACCCATTTGCTGGTGTCTGATCAGGACCCTTGTCCTTGCAGAGTAAGTGCTGTATATTGGTCACACGAACTAGAACACAGCTTGGAAAGAGTGAAACTCTTAAACCTCACCTTGGCACCGTGACACATAGCTTCTCCTCTGTGCCTTAGTCTCTTGTAGATAATAACTGTGATGCTGGTCTGTGTGGAGCATTGGTCAGAAGCAGGAGTATTGTTCTTATATTGCTGGCAGCAAACACTGACCTAATAGACTCCCAGGTCAGTACAGCTGCAGCAGGAATTGTGCAGGGAGTGATGACCTGGAGTTAGAAAAAGGAATACAAGTAATATTCACATGTGGACAGAAAATACAGGATGTTCTACTGTTTCCTTTCAGTTTCCTACCACCAGATGGTAAACAAAAGGTTTTTCCTAAAATTTGAATAAAAGAGTACAATCATCTGAGTGGCCCGCTGCCACTAACCAGTTCAATCTATTTCCAGTAAATTTTACTGGTGGTACAGAAATCTTTGACCATTGAAAAATAGATTAGATGCTTGGCTATGCTTTAGTATGAAAAAAATACATCCCCCTAACCCTGATGTATTTTGAGCCACACATGTAGGAATAACCATACAGAACGACATTCTGCATACCTAGCAGTGGCTCTAGATCTCTAGTTACAGGCACTTTGAGAGAGGTATTGGCTATATGAAAGGAATGTTGAGAAGAGCAACTTGAAGATCAGCAGGACAAAAAGAGGACAATTACAAGGAAAATTTGATGAGCTGATTTTATATAGCTTGCCTGAACAAGTGCCAAATAGTGGGAAAAAAAAAAAAAACNTGTTAGCACAGAGAAAGGCAGGATAATGTTAACAGTTTTCTTCATTATGCTGATGTGGGTTTATTTTCTACCTTACATAAGGGTATTCATTAGATTCAACTTGAAGCATGTTCCATTCAGGATGCATCAAGTCCATGTTTACACCCATGTACTTCTGTCAGTGTTTTTTGTTTAACTTTTGACATTTCTGTGCCTTTGATTTTATGCCCTTATGTCTAGCCAGCCTGAAAGAGAATGTGTCTTTCTGTCATGAGTCATAGAAGACAAAAATAACCACAGGAATTTTAATTGTGGGGGACAATAAATAATATTTGACTGAAAAAAACAAACTTCTGCATTCACCCAAATACTTAGTTAAATATATGGAATGCATGTAGAAATTTACCTTGGTGTTCATACCCTAATCTATAGAGTATAAAAATTTTGTTGATACTTATCCTAAGTTAGTGGTAAATCGTAAATAAATATATTTTCAGTGGCATAATCCTCTCTCTGTTGTTTTTTGAGAGTAATTTGCTTTTTCTTAATTTTGTTGTTGTTTCAAACTATGAATTAAATAATGCATATGACTAGTTCCTAGCTTTTCAATTTATTTACAAGTTTTACTGTTAATTTCTGTTACCTTTAATAAGAAATCTGAAAGTTTCATGTTAGTGGTTTTGTATGTATGCTGAATAACTTTGATTTTCACATTTTGCTACTTTCTTCAAATACTCTGAACTAAGAATTTGCATGTTGCTCTCAAACACAGCATACACAGAGTTCATTGTTTCCATGAAAATCCTTGGCAGTAAGCTCCCTGCCCAGGGTGTTAACATAGAGCAATGATAAAGTGGCATTAATTCAGTCAAACAAAATGTAGTGAGCCATAACCTCAGGTTGCTCACATCAGCATAGCACTGTTATAGTCATTAGAGTTGTGCT
>VZTO01010161.1:3595-30832 GCA_013400615.1 Syrrhaptes paradoxus
TTCCTCTTCCTCTTCCTCTTCCTCTTCCTCTTCCTCTTCCTCTTCCTCTTCCTCTTCCCTTTCCTTTTCCTTTCCTTCTTTTTCTTTCCTTTTCTTTTATTTCCTTGGGTTTCCTCACCCCCCTTTTTAAATATAGTTACTAGTTTTTCACAGAAGAAAAGTTTTCATGAGTCAGGTGTCTTTAAAAAAAGTGCACTAGGCTTGGTTTATTAGATTAGGGAATCTGTGTTGCCAAGTAAACATAGTGATTTTCACAACATTGAAAAGCTAGAGTCTACAGATAGGTTTTTGAACATGTATGGCTACTTTGAAAAACAATTATTTTATATTTGAAATCTTGATACCTGATGGATATTTCCAAAATATCCAGAGTGCTTCATGAAGACCTATTACAGTTTAATTTTAAAAGTTTGTGGTTTTTTTTAAATACAAAATTAGTGGTTTAGGGGACTATTCTGAATGATACCATAGAATCATAGAAAGGTTATGTTTGGAAAGGCCCTTGATGATCATCTAGTTCCAACCCCCCTGCCATGGGCAGAGACACCTCCCCCTGGACCAGGTTGCTCAAAGCCTCATCCAGCCTGGCCTTGAACACCTCCAGGGATGGGGCATCCACAGCTTCTCTGGGCAACCTGGGCCACTGCCTCATCACCCTCACAGTGAAGAATTTCTTCCTAATATCTGAAATAAATCTACCCTCCTTCAGCTTTAAACTGTTACCCCTCATCCTATCACTACACTCCCTGATTAACAGTGCCTCTCCAGCTTTCCTGCAGGCCCCCTTTAGGTACTGTAAAGCTGCTGTGAGGTCTCCCTGGAACCTTCTCTTCTCCAGGCTGAACAATCCCAGCTCGCCCAGCCTGTCCTCATATGGGAGGTGCTCCAGCCCTCTGATCATTTTTCTGTTTCTCCTCTGGACCCACTCCAACAGGTCCATGTCCTTCCTGTGCTGAGGAGAAGCATCCAGAGCTGGATGCAACACTGCAGGGGGGTTGTCATGAGAGCAGGGTGGAGGGGGAATATAAAGGGAACTTTCTGGGGTAGAGCTGGTGCATGCTCCCTGAGAAACATCTTCTAATGCTTGACTATTCTCATGCTGGAAAACTTTCTCCCTGTATGTAGCCTGACCCTCTCTTGTTTCAGCTCAGTGCCTCTTGTGTCTTGTTTATTTTACTCCTGATGAGAGTACTTCAGGTCTGTGTTGTAACTGAATTCCTGATTATGGCTGAAGGGGGCTGTTCTTTGGTTCACATAATGAATACTAATAGTATTTACTGTTTTAATTTCTGTGTCTGATTGTATCCCTTTATATATCCTTTTAATATATTTTTTGGTAAATTTAGCCTCTATCTATTAACCTCAGTACTTGAAGAGAGTAGATGTTCACTCAAGTAGTTCTGCCCAAATCTTCTTTACAAGCCACTGATCAGTATTCAGATGGGAGGCACAGTGCAACTATTATGTAAACATTTCTAGCATTTCAGAAGTATAAACGAAGTGAAATTACAAACCTTATCAGAATAACTGTATCCCTTTGTTTAAGTTATCCCTTTGACTCAACGAACTATGAAGGTTGTAGAATTATTGCTGTCTTTTGTTAACACTGTTAACTGTTGGTATGTACCCACCAAAGACTCCACTGGAGACATGTGCTTGAGTCCTTCAAGGTTGTGTAGCTAATGCAAACATATTAGTTGGCATCTGTATACCTTGGAGTGCAGAAGGATCTGTAATGCCCGTGAAGGTCATGATCTCCTGCTGGTATATATGAACTCCATTAAAAACAGTGGTGATACAGTGATTTGTTTCAACTGAGAATCTCCCCCTACATATATACTGTTTTAAATGAAAATCTGACAGGAAAGTTATTCTGCACATGTGTTTTTTGCGTCATTCAGCTAATGTTGTTTCCCAGTGTGTGAAATAGATAGGCCTGTGTTATTGGCAATACTCAGCATTTATTTCTCCACTTGTTTTCACTTAGTAACGTATTAATATCAATGTGATTTAGTGCTTGTAAAATGTTTCATGTGTTAAAAATGCATTGAAATAGGAGCTGGATATTGGTTTTAATATCTTCACAAGGGAGCCATATAACCATTATTACATATATTTTACAGAATGAAACTGTAGCTGAGTGCTGGAAAACTGAGAGAAAGCAGCGAGCTCAGCTGCATGATTTTTGAAATCCGGAGCCTAGAATAATGTGCATAATTTTCCTATTTAGTCACCCTGTACAAGACTGAAAGAGGATAGACTTGTTTGTTTTTAAGTACAGCAGTCATGAGAAGAATGTTAATTAACAACTAGATGCAGACTACTGCAAATACAGACATGTTAGCTGTATTACTGGAGAGAGGAACACAGTGTAGAGATGCTCAGATCATGTTTAGTTTCACTATAACAGTGTTTTAATATACACTTAAAAATATTAGATCTAGTGTTTTTCAGCTATTGAAAAGTATAATAATCTACTGTAGATCTTGAACTGTTAGCATTACATACATATTTGAGATGGAAGTCTGCAGAGGAATATAAACTTAAAGGAGTAATTCAGCATTCAAAGGTACTTGGGACCAATGGACAATACCTCAAGGAGGCTGGACAACAAGGTGTGAGGCCATTATTTTGTAAGAGTACTCCCACAGTAGACTTTCTAGTCAGGTGTCCCCCTGACTTTAACAGACTGTACACAATTTGTAATACTTAAATCTTTATAAAAAGGATTTATCTAAACAGTAATGTGGCTTGGGGAGTTTTGTATTTCTTTAAGGAAGAATGAGTCTGTGAGTATTGAAGTTACCCACACTGTGGACCTGTCCACATTCTACAGTCTGAAGCCGCATGTATTTAGTTCTTGAGGAAAACACAAGGTGAAGAATAACCTCAGTTACAGTTAGGTTTGCTTACTGGACATTGACTATGGACAATTATATTAAGAATTTGCAAATAAAGTTTTTTTTCCTTGTTCACTATTCAATATTTTTATGCCACTCACAGAGTGAGTTTATTTCATATTAGCCGCCTCGGTTTGCTTAGAGCCAGTTGTATCATCAGTTGCCACCTTCAAATTTGGAATTTACTGGAGAACTTTAAAAAAATTACACTATTTTTCATTGATTCTGGCTTCTGAGAAAAATAGGCTCTAAATATAAAGCTTTCAAAGGGTGTGCCCATGTGGAACTGTGTCTTTGTCATCTGAAAATTCATAGGCATAAGCTGAGTTGTATCCACAATGCTTTTATGGGTCCTGTTTATGTAGCAGTTTAGAAGGTATCAATTTTTTTGGTCAAGGTTGACAATAGCTTGCAAAACATAGTGCAAGAGTCATTATTTACTTCAGTTCCTATGCAAGTATTGGTATGAGAAATGGTCACATATACTGTGAAACAGAAAGTTAGTATCTGCCTTTAGGGATTCTATGAAGGTCTCAAGGTGAAGTTCAGACCTCTTTCCAAGACCCGTGTTTGATCAACTGTTACCTGTAAACATTGTAAACAATTTCAAAAACTAAAAGAAGTAACTAAATTTCTAAGTCAGCCTGAATATATAAGCTCAGTTTTAAAAAGTAATAGTTCCTTTTAGTTGATAGAGAATGTACTAATCATTTCAGGGCATTACCACATTATTGTAGTGTTTTTAAACCATGTTTAGCTGTGAAACACCACACAGCTGCTCACTAACCTCCCCTCTCGATCCCCCCCATCCCAGGGATGGGGTAGAGAATTAAAGGAGTAAAGGGAAAAGAGACTCATGGGTTGAGATAAGAACAATTTCATAACCAAAGTATAATAAAATTGAAAATAATAATGATAATAATACTAATATATACTATTACACAAATGAGTGATACACAGTAAATGGCTCACCACCTGATGACCAAGATTCAGCCTGTTCCCAGCTAATGATCCTAGAGCAGGGAGAATCCTGAAACCACAATCCCAGAAAGCAGGTAAGAGCCCAAGCATCCAAGAGACCAAGAGTCAGACAAGACAGCAAGATTACCCCAAGAGAGCAGTGACTCAGAGAGAGGCAACCTGGAGAAAGAGAGAACTTCCAGGCAGACCCTCATCTATGTACTGGGCATGACGTGCGTGATATGGAATAGAACATTGCCCAATTTGGGTCTCAGTCCAAAACGTAAGGATCAATCCTAGGCTAGTGATTAGGACTGTGCTCCCTCCCAGCTCCTCCTGCCCCTGCAGACACTGGCACAGCAGAGAACCTGAAAAGTCCTTGACTGTCCTGGCAGCAACTATAAACATCAGTATGTTATTAGCCTTCTTCTCAGCACAAATCTGAAACATATCCTCTCACTAGCTACTCTGAAGAAAGTTAACTCTGTCCCAGCTGGAACGAGGACAATTACACATTCACTTTTAATGTAAAAGCTCTTTCTTGATCATATCTAGTCTTTGCTTTAGTATTAAGCATATTGCTTAGTTCACAGATTATTATTTTTGTTTTGCAAGGAGATGACTCTGAAGTATAATATATTGTATATAGCAAAGTTATGCACCTAGGTGCCTACCAAGATATTACTACTTTTATTTTCATGAGTATTTATTTTAGTATGATTTACAAAGTGAGATGGTCATCTTCATAATATAGACGTCCTAGTGTACTGTAACTGAACCCCAAATGTTCTGTTCAGTATACATAACTATTTCTGTAACATTTATGAGAAACTGATCCTTTTCCTGGAAATGTTACTTGTGCTTTGTGTAAAGACACTTTCACTGTTGGTGGTTTCTTTCCTTTGCACTGGGGCAGTTCAAGGCAGTGACGAATGATTGCTTTATAGAAACAAAGTTCATCAGACATTTTGGATTTTCATATAGTTTCTGTACTAACATGAAAAAAAGATTATTCAAAACAGCTAGTAGATACAGAACTGCTATGGTAATATTGTATAGGCAAAATGCTGACCAGTACAATAAAAGTGTTAACTCCACTTTTCAAATAGCTAATAATGATATAAGCGCTTTGCTTATAGATAGAAATAAAAAGTTAGGACTGTTTGGAAAATATACAACTGATTCTCTTAAGACTTCTCAAATATCTCAAAAACTCAATCTTCTATTGATGCTGAGAATTAATGTGCTGTTAATTGGAAGATTGTCCATTTTCATTGACAGTGTTAATTGACTTTGCCATTGCAACATCTTGGACATTTTGAAATTCACCCATTCTTTTTCACAGGAGTAAAATAATGAATGCTGCAAACTAAAGCAGTACCAAATTGCATTGTGGCTATCTGAATACATAAATTGCTTGTAGAAAGAAAACATGATTTTTCATATTAATATGGTGATAATAGACTGGCATAAATAATGATAATTGTATTAATGTTGTTGCATAAGTAACCCTGGACTATAAAGAGTATTACAGTAATTCAGAAGATGAGTGTTTAATTTTGTTCCTATATACTTCTAGTAATGCATATGTTTTGATTCAGCAGATTACACTTAACATCACAAATTGTCCTTTGGTGAATATTTCAGTACTGGCTCCTGAAACGTGTTAGAATTCAAAAAATCCTTAATCATTTATGATTTACCAAATGCTAGGATGAACTGAGGACAGAAAGAAAATGCTTCCTAAGGGATCACAAATAATCTTTCTTGTGTTTTCTATCATATTTATTACAGACTGACAAGAAAGAGAGAAGTAATGCCTTGAATGTTGCAATAGATAGTATGTGCAAGAAGACAAGAGACCTCCGCCGACAGGTAAACAACCTGGGGAACTGAAAAGGTTGAAAAGGAGACTCGAAGGATGCTTATCCAATTTGCTATTTTCAGTTTTTTAGGACTGTGTTTTGAAAATAAAAACTTATTCTATATTAAAAAAAGACTGAAAATAGTTACACTGTTCCACAGAATATACACATATAAATTTTGGAAACTCAGGGAGAAAACCCTACCAAATTGTATTGGCTGAATATATGTATGTTCATGGGCAAAACTTTGCATGTCTACATGTCTAAATATGTATTTATTTGCTATAGAAACATATCAGTGAGGTACTTTGGACACCAAAAATCATTTTATTTTAAATAAGCTTGAATTATTACTGGTTGTTGGAATGGATACCCTGAAGGGATCACTGGGCCACTAAGTCTAGTTCTTTACAGTTGCGAGAATTCATACAACAGAAAAGGGTCCTTGGAATATGTGGTCCACAGTCCACCCACCCTTTTTGCATCCCACTATCTAAAACTGATGTGAGACATGGACCAAAATCCACAACTTCAGTGTACTGCAGAAGGTGAACAGTAGACACCAGACATGTTTACATCCTTTCTCTGCAAGGAACATCTTTGACAAAAATTGCAAATTACATTGGAAGTATATAACATGACACTTTAGAAAAGAGAGCTAGAAAGCCAGTAGTTCTTTCAGCTAGGCTACCTTAACCAACTATACGAAAATTTACGGCTACAGGGAGCATGAGCACACATTGCTTTCATCATGTCTGTAGCTGTGTCTACATGTCAGCCCTCTGGCAAAAGAATATCCCTCCCAACTTTGTGTACAGTCTTACAAGACAGTCTGTGCTTCGAGATGATGAATAAATTCCTTCATGTCTCCCATAATCAGCCAGGGGAAGCCTTAAAAGATTAGGTGAATATAAAAGATAAATATCGTCTTTACAACTAACTAGCTGTCAAATTTCGTCTCACATTCCATCAAAAAATGTTCAGCTCAGACACCTGGTGACTTGCATCACAAGCTCAGTGTGTCTACGAGCTCTCCCATTCTGTCTTACGGTCTCTTTCATTAGTTAAATAACCTTTAGCTTATAACAGTTTACTGACTCTGTTACAGTGTTTAAAATCTGTTAACTAATTTGTGTGTTTCTATAAACCTTCATTGAATGTTCAGGCTGAATATAATAATACATAATTTACAGTGAATCTAGAACCAGTAGTTTTCTCTACCCAGAGCAGCTCTATGGCTTCTTGCCATTTTCCAGTGCAAGGTATTTATGAGAAATAATTCATCTACTCCCTCCAATTCTGTGCTCACACATGTGAATTGCATAATTTTTTTTTTTTTTAGGAAGAGTGCTTACTGCATATCGTAATTCCTGAACTAGGAAACATGAAATTGTGAGTTCTGGGCGTGCAGCTATTGCAGTAGAGTCTTATTTGCTTTCAGTTATGAACATTCATTATTCTGTCTCCCAGCACTTTTACTGGAAACACAAAAATTGTTATTTGGTCTACTCTTACAGTTTTTATAATACTTAAAATTTTTTTTGATTTTTTTTTTTTTGTGTAACATAATTGGCATTACATTAGACTCATAGCAGATTCAAGGCTATTGGGTGCACAATGCACTCTGCTTTCAGTCAGGTACTGAGATTGCCTCTGCGCAATAGCGGTTGAAGATGAAACCTTATGAAGTTGTATTTTTTTAATCTCTCTAGTGTAGTACACAATAAACAAAACCATCCTATAAGTACTGGCCCAGTCACCACCTGATTATGGGTTGTGTAATGGGTCCCTGTGGAACACCTTTGTAGACCACAGTGAGTAAAGGAAGGATTGTGTCTGGCAAGACTTGAAGGCGAAAGTAGCTGTCTCAAGAACAGTGTATTGTGGAAGCTGTAAAAATCTCTGGCTTTTCAAATTAAATTATTTGTATTCACTTCAAGAACTTGGACAGTACTTGTGGGGTTTTTAAAGTATTGTGGTTTGCTTTGATTTTTATTTGTATTGTGCCAGAAATGTGCATGTCATTTCTGTGTGTGCAGCTTTAGCTAGGTCATGGCTTCTCTGCCTAATAGAGCTGTATGAATATTTAGGATGGAATTTTCTATTCATTCCAATTTCTAAGAAATTACCATACTTGGTTCTTACCTCCCAGTTGTTTCCCAGTGTAACGTGAATGACTGCAGACACGTTTCTCCTGCGGTTGTTCTACAGTTTTTGTTTGTTTGTTTGTTTGTTTGTTTGTTTTTTAATAAATGTTATTTCTTAGGATATTTTTATATTTTTATGTTGCCGCTTCATCATGGATAGTTTTTTCTGAACACAAATGAGACTGCCTTCCTGACATCCCTTGAAAATAGGAAAGAGAGATCCCTTGATGCTAACAAATCTTTAGTTTTTCCAGGACTTTTGCCAGTGTCGTCTTGCGAGGCAATAGGCAAATAGAGGCAAACAGAGTTTTCTGTACTCAACAGGTTACTGGTGTTAGTAGTGTTGCAAATAGCTGCTGGGATTTTCTTTTCTACCTTCCACTGTTTTTGAGAGCCTTTAGCCCCATGTTTTGTAAACAACATGTTTCTATGTTATTTTTAATGGACTTCAATAGAAAAACAAAAGCTCTTCATGCTTTGGAGAGGTCTTTGTCTGTTTATATGCTTCCCTATATGGCTACTTAGCTTTTAGCATTTTGCTCTAGAAGTGGCCAGAGTCAGAAACAGATACTGAGTCATGGAAAAAAGAACGGTTATGATTAGGATGACGAGAAAGAGATATTGCTTAAGGTATTACTTTTTTTTTTTCTTTTTCCTTTCCTTGTTCTACCTTGTATTTCTTTCTTCTTAGCTACACAAACCATCTTTTGAAAAATCTCAGCTTCATGTATTCCTTTGCATGGCTGAAGCAGGAACATAATTTCAAACTTGATGTATTCAGTAAAGCACAGAATTATCTTTTTTTTTTTTTTTTGAAGATACGCTTCACTGTTTAATTGCAGGACAGAGGATTTCTTAGAACAAAACAATAACCATAATTTATATGTGAAAGGTTAATTAAACCAAGCAAACCAGTAAAAAGACCTGGGGGTCCTGGTGGACAGCAGGATGACCATGAGCCAGCACTGTGCCCTCGTGGCCAAGAAGGCCAATGGCATCCTGGGGTGTATCAGAAGGGGGGTGGTCAGTAGGTCAAGAAAGGTTCTCCTCCCCCTCTACTCTGCCCTGGTGAGACCGTATCTGGAATATTGTGTCCAGTTCTGGGCCCCTCAGTTCAAGAAGGACAGGGAACTGCTGGAGAGAGTCCAGCGCAGAGCCACAAAGATGATGAAGGGAATGGAGCATCTCCCTTATGAGGAAAGGCTGAGGGAGCTGGGTCTCTTTAGCTTGGAAAAGAGGAGACTGAGGGGTGACCTAATTAATGTTTATAAATATGTGAAGGGTGAGTGTCAGGAGGATGGAGCCAGGCTCTTCTCTGTGACATCCAGTGATAGGACAAGGGGCAATGGGTTCAAGCTGGAACACAGGAGGTTCCACTTGAATATGAGAAAAAACTTCTTTCCAGTGAGGGTGACAGAGCACTGGAACAGGCTGCCCAGAGAGGTTGTGGAGTCTCCTTCTCTGGAGACATTCAAAGCCCGCCTGGATGTGTTCCTGTGTGATCTGATCTAGGTGTTCCTGCTCCGGCAGGGGGATTGGACTGGGTGATCTTTCGAGGTCCCTTCCAGTCTCTAACATTCTGTGATTCTGTGATTCTGTGATATAATGAGAGATAAAATTAGGCTGCTGGTTTGAAATTTGGATGCCTCAAGTTTACCACAAATGTGACTAAGGTCATTGAAGTCACTGGTCCTCAAATAATACATTAAGGCTGCAGAACTCCTACAGTCTGGGCTATTTAGAACTCAAAAATATTTCTCTTGGAGATAACAAATCATTGGCCAAGTTCGACAGCTTTTTGTTGCTGATTATTGTAAGCTGAAATATTGATGTTTAAGCTGTGATTTCTCCAGGTCATATGCATGTATTTAATTTTAAGCAGGCGAGCATGTCTGTTGTCTTCAGTTGAACTTTTCTGACACAGAAATTTTAACAGGTAACTTGATAGGACTGGAGGTTTAATATATTTTGTTCCCAGTAGTGAAACTTTTTATTTTCTCTTTCTTTTTTATTTTTAAAATTCAAGCCTGAATAAAGCCGGGAATGTGAACATGACAGTAAAAATCCAATTTTGTATTGGAATCCCGTAGCCTCTGTCTTTGTAAATTACTTTTGAGAACATACAGTGTATCCAGATGGTATATCCTAATGTGATAAGCTACAGTAAGTTGGAAGACAAAAAACATTTCAAATGTAAAATTACCTGTATTTTTTTTGGAAGATTTGTCTGTCCCATGTTCTTGGTGATTCAGTGAGAGTTGGCTTCAGATGGTGAGGCTATCCAAAAGCTAGTGGTGGAATTCATATCCAAATCTTGTCTTGATAATCAACAGATTTCTCTAATATTATTTCTGATGTACATGTTCACTGCCTTACCTACAAGGACAGCAGCATCAAAATGATGTTTTTTTGCCTTTTTCTAGCTGTGAGAGTCTACTTCTACTGAGTGAAAACACATCCTTTGGCAACAAACTTGTCAGCATGCAAGAGCTTAAAAGCCTTTTGTGTTCTTCTGTGTTCCAATCAGTGTCTTTTATATCTATTGTAAAAATAATGTTTTGCAGTAGGAAATTCAGTGAACTTGATAATTTAGTTGCATTGCATATATTGTTTGATTGGTATATTTCTCGTAGTGTTCTATGGTTAAAATGAACACCTGCCATGTGCAGGTTTATAACATGGAAAATAACCTCTGTAGTGGTGTCCCAATGATCAGTTATAATCTTATATGAAACCTAATTTAAGAGAGGTAATTTGTTTCAGGATGTTACACTTTAATAATTTAAGTAAGAAGTTCAGGAACAATTATTTTAAATAGAGGAAATTGAACTTCAGACTAATTTATAGTTCTTCTTGCTCTATTAATCTTTTATCAGGTGGTGTAATCAGTAATCTCATTGATCTATTTACCATGAAGGCTACCATTTTGCTAATCAAACTGTATCATTGGGTTTTCTAACAAGGTAGAAAATATTTGGACAATTTTGCAATTATGAAAACATGGTGTAGACTACTTTGTGAGTACAAACATAATTAAATTAATATTTTCTTTGTAAAATGAAATAGTCTTCTCCCTTGGCAACTGAACTTCAAGAGGCAACACCCAGGAGATATAAGGTTTGGTCTAACCGTAGTTTTTCATGTGTGGAATCACTTAAGTAGCCTGTTCATCAAAGAACATGAGTATTTGTTTGGCTCCCTTGATTTCAACAGAGCCAGTAAATGTTTTCAGTGTTTTATGTATCTGTACTGGCACATACAAACATGCACATTTAGGTAGCAGTACATTAAAATTGTCCCTAAAACTAAAGAGAGTTTTCTGTTTAATAGATAAATTGCAGCTGCAGTAGGTTTCAGACACGTAATCCTGCAAATACAGTGTGTACGTGTTTATGTTATAAAATACTAATGAACAATAATTACAGTAAACTTTAATAAGTAATCCAATTAGCAGATACTAATGTAATGCTTTCTTTTGCAGCTCCGTAAAGCCATTATAGATCACATCTCAGACTCCTTCTTAGACACCTCTGTTCCGCTTTTAGTTCTCATTGAAGCTGCTAAAAATGGAAGAGAGAAAGAAATAAAAGAATATGCTGCTATATTTCGAGAACATACCAGCAGGCTTGTGGAGGTATGTTTGGTGAATTGTACTTCTCTTGAATATATGGTATAAGTGACTTGCCACTGCATATTTCCTTTGCTGGCAGATATACAACAACTAAGCCTGGCATTTCAGGAAGGAATACATAAATGGCCTAGGGTAATAGTAAATATACTCCATATTTTATATAATTGTATGCAGTAAGATAGTGAGCTTGGCATTTATATAGTATTTCATTGTATAAAAATTGGGTGATGGGGAATTCTAATTTAAGAAATTAGTGTAAGCCTTTTTACAAAGATATTCAGTGGAAACTTGATAAAATGTGTGATTCTAAGGAGTATTAGCTCAAAGTGTTCAGAATAATACCGAAGCTATGTGATACACCATATTTGTGTTAGTTGGTTGCCAGCTTTCTCACTTGGAAAGTTAATAGCCTTTGCAATTATATGCCAAAGAGGAAACAGTGCACTGACACATAGTTTAGAGCTGTAAGCCCTCTAGCAGACTGAAAGCATGTTTGTGTATATGTTGAATAAATTCACTCACATACATTATATCCTCAGTATTCACTTCTAAAGGATATACTTCTTTATTACTTATAAATGATACCTCTTCCTCACTTAGAAATTTGTAAATAGAATTTGGGGGAGATTTTAGTTTATTGGACAATCAATGTTGTAAATGTGACTAAATGTTCACTGACTTAAACTCCTTCAAACTGAAGCTTGAAACACTGCTGGAATACTGAAGCAAGGGATTTTGCAGGAGTATTACCTGAGGTGCCTGTACAGAATATGTTGCTAATTTTTGTGGGGTTTTTTTAAGCTTTTAGTGCTTTTGTGTGTGGTAATGCAAAAACAGGAAAAATCAATGAATTCACTCTGTGGCTGAAAATCTACTTAGGAAGACTCTGTCTCACAATGAATTCATTCATCTTGGGTGATCTACAGATAATGAAAGACAAATAGGTAAACAGCTAAAGTAAGAGTGTTGCATTTATGTTTCTCTTCATGGTTGTCTAGTTACAGAATAAGATTTGTTATTATTCTTCAATTTACAAGTCTCATTTTGACCATGCTGCAAAATCAAATTAAAGCTAAAACACAGCCCCAAATTTTTAAAAGTTTTTCAGATTTTTAATACTGAAGCTTTTAATACTGAAGCCTGAAGTGGCTTGATTTTTCAAAAGGGCAGGTGATCTCTAATTATCAGGTAACTTTACTGGATTTGGCATTGAGTCCAGCTCAGATGAAATACCCAAATCATTATTCAGTTTAGAAGATGTGAACCTAAAAATCCAATATTCATTTCCTTTTGTGGGTTTGAATTTGTTTCCCAAATGCAAGGAATAGCTGGCTATCAGGGTAGGTTTGTGATTAAAGGGGCTGATGACTGCACAGGTACACTGC
The DNA here is from genome assembly GCA_013400615.1 of Syrrhaptes paradoxus. Taxonomy (NCBI): domain Eukaryota; kingdom Metazoa; phylum Chordata; class Aves; order Pterocliformes; family Pteroclidae; genus Syrrhaptes; species Syrrhaptes paradoxus. The sequence continues at coordinate 16,484 of VZTO01010161.1, forward strand.
CTAAAAAATCTACAAGGACATATAGCAGATGCCTGTGAACATAAGACTGTCCGGAAGATAGCTGTCCTTGGTGATGTAAGAAAAACTATAGCAAAGTTTCACAGTTCCAGGATAGTTACTACCTAGAAAGGAGGGGAAAAAAAAGTTGTCGGATGTGCTTTTTCAGCATAGACATTACTAGTCCATTTCACAGTGTCCCTTCTTCAAAGTGATAACCAGACTAGGCAGTGTTGCCACAAAAACTTACAGAGATGGCCTTCATTCACCTCAATGAATGATTACTTCAGAACCCTAAAATTATTATTCAAATGCTATTAAAGAGAACAGCCTAAGAGGGGAAGTATGTGTATAGTTCATGGATGTAAATACTAATGGAAATTAATTTTTCCATGTTATTTGGAGGACATCAGACATTTATTTTACAAGCAAATTAGTAAATCATAAACAAATCATGTGAGGGGATAAAGGAGTAATCTCATGACTTGTGTAAAAGGGGTTCTATTACATGGTAGATCGATCTTACTGTATGTGTAAATGTACAGTGTGTGTATATTTATGCTGTGACTTAATATGCTGCCTCCAGTGAAGAAAACATACCTTTAAAAAATGTTTTAAGCAACTAGCTTTCAGAGAGACTGTACACCATGCCACCTCTCATTGTTGAATTAATTGTTCCAAATTGTTGCTTTACTGGTGCTTATATCATATGCTGCTGTTGAAAACTAGTGTAAAATGAATGTAAAGTTATCTACTGGATATATACTATAACTTAAGTATGTTATTTAAAAGTTGCTTATACCGGTTTAATGCGCTTACCAGTATCTCTAAGTGAAAACCTGATTGATGATACTCAGTGGGTTTTTGATAAACTGTACTGCTAAACTCTCCAGCAACTTAATTAGATATAGTGGTACTGCATCCCTCAACTGCTAGCCTATCAGATGTAAACCACGACAAAAATGAAAAACTATTAACAGCTAAGCAAGTGGCCTCAAAGGAGCTTTGTACATCTAAACAGATTTATCTGATTTTTAAGAAAAAATCAGTTATTTCCAAAAGCATCATAAAAGAAAAAGAATTATTGCATCTATTTTGTGGAAAGTGTAATACCTCTTCAATTGCTATAAATGGTATAGCATTTAAATACATTAGAGCTGTAAATTGGAAGCATATTATAGTTTTATTAGCCTAAAACCTGTTAAGCTGAAAAAATACATATATTTTTAAATTGACAGTAGTAGAGCACTTCACTGTAGCTTTAATTTGTCAAGGGGTATAACAGATAGATCAATATAGATCTCACTAATGCTAGTTTTCACAGGTGTATGTACTGCAGAAATACACACACACTTCAGAAACTCGCAAGTGACAAGTATGTATGGAGCTTGGTTTTCAGATGAACATGGGCCTATGCATAATGGATATTCCACAGAAATCAGATATAACTAAAATGTTTCCAAAATCAGGGAGCCTGATCCTGCAAGTTCAGGACAGATGGAAAGGAGATGAGTTGGCTTTGAATCCTTGCTACTTCTATTATCCATTTATTTATCAAAGAATTTACTTTTTCTTGGTGAAACTTCTAAAGTATAAACATCACCTGTCCCCTCTGTCATTTCCTTCTTCAGTTGTCTGTTTTCCAAGTTGAGTGTATTTGGTCTTTTTAAATTTTCCTTGTTTGGAAGCCATAAAAGGATCACCTTGCTGCCTTCTCTGTACCTTTTCCAGCAACTTCTATCTCACGAGGTTGTATGTCAGAACTGTGCATGCTATTCAAGATATTTGATTGTTTTCATGATGTTCTCTGTTTCTACATCTATTTAATTCCTGACAGTGTTTCTTCTCAGATGACTGCAACTTCCACGGAAAGTTTGTATGATAATCTCAAAATCTTATTCCTTATTAGTTCCAGTCTGCTGACGTCCATCATATATATGTAATACTTGATTTTTTTTTCTCCAAAATGACTCACTTCACATCTCTCTAGACTTAATCTAGTCTTCTGTGTTATGATCTAGTACCCTGATTTCCTTTGCAAATCTTCATAATTAGTTCTTTTATTTACTACTCCAAATAGTGTGGTAGAAGATGCATGCAAAAAAATTAATAAGTGAATGCAGACACTGTGACCACAAGGAAATTTCTGGCTCACAGCTTTCTCACAGTTTTCTGCTGATTTGTTCCTGAGTATAATAATGATGTTAATCTGTCTGTATCAGCTGAGAATTACTGGTTACTCAGCCGCCCCATTTGCTTGCAAAGCCCTAAATGTCCTCCTCATCCTATTCTTGGAGAACTAGTAGAACCTACATGCCTGGATCTCAGTACTGCGTACACAGTACAATTAGTAGTCTAGCTCTTTCTTGGCAACCTCAGGGAGGGCATTCTTCCATTGCCTCCGTCTATAGAAACAGGTCTGTCCATTTCTGCTTGATTTTAACATTGCTCTTCTAAAAGTTATTTATGGTGTAAAAAGCTTTATATTTCCTTTTTGTCATATAAAGGTAACTTTTTGCGCTTGAAGGTAAGTGTTGTGAAACCAGATGTCTGCTGAATTCTCTCCAAACTGAGGGAACAGTATTTTTTTTTTAAATGTAGCTTTTCCTTAACTCAGTCATGAGTTCAGCTTCAGTAAGTCTCCTCTCTTAAAAAGTGTCTCAGCTCTATCCTGTTGAACACACTGTTCCAGCTGAACAAATTCCACACACCTATGAGGCTCAGAACAACACTGTTGTGCTGGGGTGATGATGTTAGTCTTACACCAATAATGATTTTGATGACATCAATTGAAAAATGGAGACACGACAACATACTGTAATAAACAGGTGATACTGCATTCTCAAAAAAATCAGTGAGCCATAATTTGAATCAGCATAGTTTTATTACCTACTGTAATATGTCCTCTGTAAATATTGCTGTACACTTTGTTATTCTATAACTCTATCAGTTATAAATGATGCTGTTGTTGCCATATTGATAAAACCAGCAGTATTTCATTTTCCTTCCATGATATTTCATTTGATTGTAGAAATTTGCAAAATAAATTTCAGAAGCTGGACCACAAAGACCTGTGTATTTGTGTAGTCAGATCTCCAGTCACATGAAAATCGATTTTAGTATTGCAGCCAGCAATACTAAACAGTGATAGATAATTTTGATGTTATAGGATTCAGACATAAGTCCATTTTTAAGTAAAACAAACCATTCATATTTATGTTATTTACAGTTTAAGCATTTACTTGTCCACTCAAATTAAAACGTTCTAAAAATATTATGCCCTTCCCTGCTCCCCATACCCACCAGTATCACTTCACTTGTCATTTTGCTTGTTTTGCCTTTTTTTGAAGTTGAAAAAGTCAGGTAGATATTCTGAGATTGGATTTTGTTGGTCTTTTTTAAATTTAAAACCTTATTTACCCTGTTTACTCTTAACCCAAAAGAGATGTATCTTGCTTATATTAAGTGCCTGTCTTTCCATTGACTAGTTTAGTCTGGGTGTCTAATTTCTAGATAGCTGAAGTGAGGTGAGATGAATTGTACCTTGAGAAGTAAGCGTTGGTCTGTTTTGAGACATACATTATGTTGCATTTTCTTATGGTCCATATAGCAGTTTTTAAGCAGGTGTATCCTATTTTTCAGTGCATTTTTGCATTTGTTTGTGAAAGATCAGTGGTGTTCGAATAGTAGATTATGATATTGTTTTGTATATAAATACAATAGACTGAGTTGGACATTATAAAAACAAGGTTCATCTCACAAAAGTTTCTCTAACAATTAATTTGATGTGGGAATTAGAAGTACTACTTTGAAATATCAAGAGATGTTTTCTGTGGTTTCTATTTTAATCTGAAAATGAAAACTTCTCAAATAGAAACAACAGGTTTTGAGAAAGAACATACTTTTTTTTCCCCTCTTTGATTATGAAATGTTAATTGAGCTAGGCTAAATTGCTCGCTGTACTGACTGTTCATATTACAATTTAAGAAACAAACAGTGTCCTCATAGGCTAGTGACCTCTGTATATCAACTTGAGGATTAATATCTCTTACAAATATCTCTCTTCTGAACTAGCATACGGAAGTTGCAGTCTTTCCTTTAAAAATTGCTTTAAGACATAACAATATAACACAGTTTAGAAGAATGTATATAAATTCAGTGAACTAGAAAACATCGGTGGAATGGAAAGACTGAACACCACACCACATCTGGGGCAGTGAAGTTTTCAAACGTAGTAGCAACTACAGGTAATAATTTATTTCTTGTTTTCTTATGTTCTCTCTCTCCTCAGTTTAGTAAATACTCTGTGCTCTTATCATAGAGGTTCTAGCTTCTGTTAAGAAATGCATACAGTTGGGATTTTATCCACACTTACCAGGAATATTGGCTGGTGCTTTGTGGACAGTGCAAGTATTCAAAAAGCTCAAACAGCGGCAAAGTATTTGAGATACCTTGGTTAACATCTTTGCACTATTATAGCTGTACAATAATTGCACAAAACAGAATTTCTTAGTTGTAAATGTGAGTAGTATCTTATAAAATATATGGAGGAAGTCAAATAGTCCTAGTTACACAGTAAAAAGACAAAAAAAAAAAAAAAACATTAAAATGCCCACTTTGGCTATTATGTTGAACACTTTCCACATATGAAATGGACACTCAGCAGCTGAAGTATTTTCATGAGTACCATAAAGGTCACATTAAACATTCTTTAGATGGAGGTTATTCTAGGCTACATATATTGCTACTATTGCTACTGCTAGCTATATATGGCTACATATATTCTAGGCTACATTATATTACTCATATACTGCATCAAATATTTGAGAGTCTGAATATTGATTTTGTGACACTGAAAAACTATGATATATTGTAGAATGAAAAAAAGCAACCAGATTTCGGTTAAGATTCTGTCTGTACTCTAGGTCTTTTCCTGAGAGCTTTGGCTAAAATAAAATCCCAAAAGATGTGTTTCTGGTAGAGAATGCTTGTTATTTATCAGAAGTCCTTATTATAATGCCGCAATTTTGACAACCCTATTTCAAAAAATGAACATTAACCACCTTGAGTTTTCACACATTTAGGTTTTGCTTTTAAATACCTTTTCATTTAAAATATTACAAGTAAATTGCAAATATAATTGAAATATTTCATTATATGGAAACATTTTCAAATAGTCTTGGCTTCCATATAATTTCAAAATTATCTCTGATCTGAATATAAGCACTATTTAAAATTATGAAGATTATGACAAAATAATAATGAAAACGGGACTTGATGTCCCTTGTATGACATGCCTGTTTGTAGTGAATATAATGTTCTGCCCTGTGGCTCATTTCTACCAAAGGCCAAAACAAATTCTGGTACTGAGAGAACAAGTATGTAAAAGTGAACAAAAGACAGGTAAAAAGGAAAATTGGAATGTCACATCTACACAAGGATAAAAGCAGGTCCTCTGTAACTAGAAATTTCTTATTTGGGAAAGCTGACAGGCTGAGCTGATCTATCAAAGATGTTATGTTTTCTGAGAGGAGGAGTGATAGGACAGGTGAATTTGAGATTAAAAAAGGAATTGATGGGTGCAGGGAAGAATCCTCTGATTATCTTTTCTTTTGGCACAGGTGCAAATCTCTCACTGCACTGTTTAAAGGTCAGCTGTATCAAGCAGAGGCTGAGAGATTTAATAGGAGAAGTGGAGGCAATGATGAAGTGAACTTTGTGTTCATCTGTTCTCTCAGTACATGAATATATCTCATTCTCTGTAGTTTGATCTAACAACACTGACTTCAGATCTACTGCTCTGATACATAAACTTGAGGGTTTAGCTTATTGCCTAATTCTTGCCCTTGTTTTTTTTTCAGTTTTGACTATGTTCCAATGCTGGCTTCTAGGAATCAGGATTTATAAGGCTGAATCTGTTACAGTAACAGACAGAACATATATTTAAGCGCATCAGTGTTGTAATGTGTTGATACAGAACAGCGAAGGCATGCAGGACATAGAGCATTGTTAAAAAAAAGTTTGCCAGTTAATATACAGTTTTGCAGTGCAGGAAATCCAGCACACCTAATGAAGGTGAATCCTCCTTAAGAAATCATTCTTTTTAAATGAAGTTAAAAGATGTAAAGAAGGAAAAATCTGGAGTTATAAAAATATATAGAGAGAAATAGTTTTGTCACTTTGTAGTTGAACAAGATACAAGTTACATAGGAACAAACTATACAAATACTGACACAATCTTAAAGTTAAATTACTTTTTGAAAAATATTATTAAGATTTTTAATAAAATAACTTGCTGGCTCTTGTTACTTCAGCTGCTTCTAAAACTAGCTTTTAAAAAGGTGAGACTGATGTCCTGAATGTGTTGGGAGAACTTTGCTTCATAGCTTATAATTTGGGTCCAGGCACTACCTGCTAAATACAGGGCTCCTGTCCCTTTACCTGGACAGATTGTCTCTGGATAACAGAGCACAACAATAAGGATAAAAGAATTTCATTTAAACCGCCTTCACTGTAGAGTTCGTAGCTTTTTGCCACTCTAACATGATCAAACTATTTTGTGTGGAATAACGGCAGTCTGAGATTGGCACCTTTCTTATTTTAAATGTAAGTATAAATAATTTTTTATTTATTATTTAAGGTTTATAGTCTTTCCTATTTACCTAAGAGCTAGACCCAGAAAATGTGTTCAAACTAATGTTAACCAAACTCATGGAACTCTTTGTCCTTCACAGAAATTAAGTTCTAGCATTCATTTCATTTGTGTTTCAGTAGCACTCTGGAGACTCCAAGAAATGTTTTGGTCACTAGATCTGCGAAAACAGATGGGACAGACAAACTGTAGGAGGAGACAGAAAGGGAGAATTAATCTGTCATGTGGATCAATGACAGAGGCTGGAATAAAAGAGAAATAAGTGAATTTAGATAACTTAAAATCAGTCACTATTAAACTCAGTTGAGAATGTCCATGTAAGGATTTGTCTGTATTAACACTTTCTATTTAGAATACCATTAATTGGTGCAATTTCTGTAAAGAAATTCAGGTTTGAGACATATATAGATATAAAAATTATTTTTCATTCAGTACTGTAACAATTACAATGAAATTTTGGCAAACAATATGGAAGTACTGACATATGGTACAGATTAAATATCTTCAGGGTTAAACTTATTAACCAAAAAGCTTGCAAAACTCAGCACAGTGGAAATAACAGTCAGTATTTGGTAATCAAAATTAATCTATACTGACAATAACCCATAATGCACTTTCAGTATCATCATATAATTACATCTGTGTCAAAATAACAACTAAAGACCCTAAGTTGAGGAATATATCATCATCCCTACTTTTGCATTACACTTGAACTTCTATTAGTCGTGTACGTAACCATGCACAGCAGATGTCAGTAGGATGCAGAATCCTGTTGTACAATGTGATCTGCGGACACAGAACTTAGGTGTGGTTTTCTGCTTGCAAAGGCATATAATCTAAGTATGAAACATAAAGCAGCTGGCATACAGAGATATGCATGCATAATATTGGTCAGCATTTGGGGAATAAAATGTGCCTGTCAGCAGACTGGGAGGAGATTTTTTATAAATAAGATGAGCACTTTTAAGCGTGATCAATATTTATGAGTGGGAAATGCATTCTCATTACATTACTGTACTAATTTCTAGAATCAGTCTATCCTTGACAAATTAACTCTCTTATCACACACATTTTTTATTTTTTTTTACTCTTATTTAGCTGGTTAACACAGTACTTTGTTTTTGAGAGGAAAACAACCATTAGTTCGCTAATTTGTATGCATCCTCCATTTGTGTGATGCAGAATTCCCATTTTTAGCACTCTTCTGGTTTTTGTCTGACTTTTTCACTTTCAAGAGAGACCAGTGTGCAGCCTGCCTGTTGAGGCAGCATTTAGTTAGCAGCACATGCATGAGATCTGGGCAGCAGAGGTTCCTTGCTTGTAGTTTCTTCATTGCTGCACTTCAGTTAAATCCAAACAATTTAGTGGATCCATTTTAGCAATCCAACTGCCGACTTTGCTGATTTTAGCAACGTTGTGAATTAGATAGATCTTTAACAAGCAATACCAATCTAACTACAAACCAAAAACACACACTTCTTCATTTTACTTACAGATAATTTTTTTGCAACTTTAAAAAAAAATCTGACTTTTAATGTCTGGAACACAAATTTAATGCCAGTAAGCCCAAGAGTTAGATCTAAACCCTTGCTTTCCCATATACACAAATGCAGAAATGTTTCAAATACAAAAATGCTTTAAATTTTAAGAGAAGAAGAATCCTGACAACAGACTTCTTGATGCATTGGAGCTGGTAGATGGATGCTTAATAGAGAGCTAATGTGGTCAAAAATAGTGAATTAAGAAAATTTAATTCACCAAAATTAGCTTAAAGTCAAGCACATACTTCTAAGTGTGTGTAAATTTTAAGACTTTGAACCTTGCTATTTTGGGTGTAACAGAGTTCCAGCACCTTGCAGCAAGTCTTGAATTCATAATGTGAGAATATTTGCACCTTTATGTAATTAATGAAATAAGGCCCAACTTTTCTATTACTGATTGAGCTTCAGGTGATAAATGGTGACATTTTCATTAATCCTTTCACTCACAGCCTTTATTGCGTAAGTGTGAAGCAATGGAAGAAAAGATAAATAACCCAAATATTTATCAGATTTTCTGTGTCTGAGAGGCATATTTCAACAGCTAAAAATGTCAGCCACCTAGTATGGTGAGGCAGGGTGTACTATCTCCGACAGGGAAATTGTCTTGCTTCAACATGGACTCCACATCTTAATACACCCGGTTAACCTTTTTGCTGATAAAGACAGTTGACGCAAGTGCAGTGGCAGTGATTTTTTCTTGTGTTACTGAAGAAACCAGATTTAGAAGTTCCTCAGAATCTTAGAAATTGTGGTAACTGTGATTCAGTCTTACATCCCCAAAAGTCTCATAGTTTTGACAGTACTAATCTGTAATGAGCCAGTTACCTATAGCAGCATAATTCTGAACATGCTAAAAAAGGCACATGTCATCAAAATGTTAACATCAGTTTTACTAAACCTTGTGCTTCTTAAATAACAAATATCTCTGTAAGATATTACAGAGTAATTGTTAGGGTTTGTTGGTTTGATTTTTTTTCCCCTTGGAACACAGATGCTGTGATAGGAACATGATATGTAGTGACAGGATGAGGAGTAATGGTTTTAAGCTGAAAGAGGGTAGATTTAGAGTAGATATTAGGAAGAAATTCTTTACTGTAAGGGTGGTGAGGCACTGGCACAGGTTGCCCAGAGCAGTTGTGGATGCCCCATCCCTGGAGGGGTTCAAGGCCAGGCTGGATGAGGCTTTGAGCAACCTGGTCTAATGGAGGGTGTCCCTGCCCATGGCAGGGGGGTTGGAACTCTGTGGTATTTAAGGTCCTTTTTAATCCAAACCATTATATGATTCTATGATACCTGGTGAAAAAGGAGGTTTATTCCTGTCAGTGGAGGTGATGAATATTCTTTGTTCTACATGACCCTCTATGTAAATCATCAAAAGTGTATCTATTAGAGGCTGTTATCCTTCTCTCAAACAATCTGGCCCCTATTGGGGGCCAATGGGATCGCAAGTTCTTGAGAAAAGAGAAACATATCTATATGTATAACATGTATATGTGTGTGTGTATGCACAGAGAATAGGTTTGCATTAATTTCTTAATTTCACTTATTCCACTGACTAAAAGAACTCAAGAGACATATGGATGATTAAAGACTGTCAACACACTTTCAGAAAGGGCAAACAGTGCCTGACTAATCTCAGTCATTCCTTCTATGTAGAATGACTGAGTTGGTGAATAAGGGAAGAGGAAGTGATGTTGTCTGTCTTGATTTCTGTAAGGCCTTTGACCCAGTCCTATACAACATACTTGTTGCTAAATTGGAGAGGGAAGCATTTGATGCATGGACAATTTGATGCATAAGGAATTGGCTGTGTGGCTGCATCTGAAGAGTTGTAGTCAGTGTCTTAGCACTGAGATCGGTAACTAGTGGTGTCTTTCAGGAGTCCATACTGGGATGAGTACTGTTCAATATCTTTATTAATGACATAGACAGTGGGATTGAATGCACCCTCAGCAAGTCTGTGGATGACATTAAGCTGGTGCAGTTGATATTCTTGAGGAGGGGACGCCATCAGGAAGGACCTTGACAGGCTTGAGGAGTGGGCCCATGTGAACCCCATGAAGTTCAACAAGGCCAAGGGCAAGATCCTGCACCTGGGTTGGGGCAATCACCAGTACCAGTACAGACTGGAGGATGAATTGATTGAAAGCAGCCCTGAAGAGAAGGACTTGGGGATATTGGTAGCTGAAAAATTAAATATGAGTCTGCAATCTGAGTATGCAGCCCAGAAAGCCAGAAGGCCCAGCAAGTGATCTTTAACAGGAAAGCTAGGTGGGTTTGGTTTTGACACCTTGGCTGAGACAAAAGGCATATACTGTTAAGTGTTTCCCTTTGGTGTAATTAATCTTCTGCAGAACCTCTTTAAAAGAAACTGAACAACAAACTCAGGCAATATGCAATAATGACAATAGTTACTTCCAAGGAGATCGCATTGCTCACATTTTAACATCATTATATTAAACTGCTTTTTAAGAACTGTGAGCCTAGTATTCAAAATGCCAAGTTCATGATAAATTTCTAAAACTTTCTTGTTCTTAAAAACACAGGGTGCTCTTGCTGGACACCAGAAGCCTCCTTGCTAGACTCAAGTAGGAGAGAATTAAAGTACTTAGACGTTTTCTTTTAACGAACTGTCCTCAGTCACAACCTTATCAGCTCTTTTTTACCCAGCTGGTCCACTAAAGTGACAGATGGACAGTACTCTCATGTACTTTTGTCATGGGAATTTCACCGTTTTGAGTTTTAGCTTAGCATATACCCTGCTAGCTCTTTGTTAGGAATCATTGATAGGTTATAATTCTAAACTTTCTTGTACAGAGACATTTTTCCTTTGAAGCATATTAGTAACCCCCACATATCTTACTCTGTTGTTGTTGGACAGATGTCTACTGTGTGTTAGGATTGTTTCACATCTGTGCATTGCCTTACAGTGAAGAGAATTCAGTTGCTTTTTTTCAAGGCCAGTATACTGTAAACAAGATACAGTCTCCATAGTAATTTTGTCAGTGAATTCAGTAGGATCACAATCCTACACTTTGAATTCTATGCACATGCTTAAGGGTGAGCCCACATGATGTCTCAGACTGCATTGCAATCTGCAGTCTGGAAATCTCTATGATTTTGTATGTAAACTTTGGTTGCAGCATTTATACGCAGTTTTAGTGTTTTCCTTTGTGATAATTTTTACCACTTCCTAGACCAGAAATAACATTGCAAAAATGACTCAAGGATTTCTTATGTTTTATGAATCTTTAAACTCAATTAACATGAAATAAAGACTTCCACTGACACAGAAACATTTTATATTAGTATACCATTTATTCCATATAAAGCACAGTAGCTAGGAGACTACCTCTAGCTCCACTGCCTTTGGAAGTTGCTGTCTATAGATGGCTTTCACAGGGGCTGCAGGAACACAGCTCATGACACCCACTCACAAAGAGAAGAAAAACTAATAAAACCAAGAAAAATTACTTAGATGTTAATTTAAGGGCTAAAGGAAGGGTAAAAATAAATGAGAGATTTAATGGTATTTTTACAATATATTTTAATTGCACAGTGAATGGCTAAGAATATACTGAAATGCAGTAATGACATAATGTAATTCATAAGAATGTACTATGTGCCTGTGGCACAGATTAGACTTTTACCACTGGAGCAATGTAACATTTATTTTGGTTTACAGACAACTCAGCTATCTGGTATACATATATGCATGTATTTAGAGTAAATTAGATTGTTTTATAGCCAAATACCGTTGGCTTGAGCATTTCATAAATAGCTTCCTGAACATGTTTACAGCTTTAAATTTCCATTCAAAATTTTGATTCACTTAAGTATGGAAATTTTTTTGAATAGAGTTAGCACATACCAGTCCTCACGCCTCTCCTGTGTGGTTTGTTAATATTCAGGGGGAAGAAAACAGAGCTGGTAGGAAGAAATTACAGTGCTTAATGTGGCTTTTCATGAAGCTCCTCTTTCCACGGAAAGGCTCTTTTAACTTTTCCAGGCACGGGCCCTTTTGCCCCAGCCATCACTGGTGAGAACCTAGCCGATCTGGGCCGGCCTGGGCACTGCTGGGCTTGGCTCCGCGACCCCTTGCTTTCCGGCAGGGCAGCAGCCACCTCCGCCTGCAGCCGCAGCCCGGGCTGCCCACCCAGCACCAGCCCGCAGCTGAAGCCCGGGCACTCATCCATTAGACTCAGTCTCATTTCAGCACTGCTGGTTTTGGAGGCCTGGTAGGTCAACCTGGTAGTGAACAAGCCGAGGAACAGCTGTGTGTCACAGGGCTGGGAGCGCACAGCTCCCCTCATGCCAGCCTGGCCGGGGCCTCACAGCTGTCATCTCGCCTCTCCCCTTTCACCAGTCCGGCCTCAGTCTTGCAGCTGCCACCTTGTGGCCGTGCCCCTCGGCAGCCCCCCACCCCGATTCTTCTGGAAGGTTCCGCGGTCGCCCTGGACTTGTGGCATGGAGGAGGGCACAGTGGCATCTGGGTCAGTGGCGATGGGTCCTGCTGGCGGGAGTGGGAGGGTTTGGTTGCATGTTTATCTGTCGAATTTTTAGCATAGATTGCCAAACTTGTGTTTTTGTCTTCTGGAGAAGAATCCTGCCTTTACTGGCCGAGGCTTTTCTGGCAGCTGAGCTGCCGTGTGCTGAGGAGAACACTGCGCAGGCAGGCAGTGTGTGGCTCGGCACATACAGGGCCATTCCAGCCGCTAAAGACTAGTAATATCCATGGGTTTATTTCCTTACCAAGTCCTCCGTGTTAAGAGGTGGTGGTTTCCTCTTGAAGGCAGTAAGCTCAGTGGCCTTGTTGTTTTAAGACCCAATTTTCTGCAGCATAAAATCTAAAATATCAGTCTGTGAGATAATGGTAGTAAACTATATTATAAAGAAGTACCTTTTTCCTAGGCTGACAAATTTTCAGTTTCAGTTCTTCAGGTCAGAATGTTTGGCTTTGTTTGAGATGAAGGACAGCATATAAGCAATAATGAGGTTATGGGAGCACACGTGCGAGCAGCTGTGCTCGTCAGGGGAAGTGAGGGATGTGCAGGCCAGTCTAGTGTATTGGTCAGTATTTGTACTTAATTATTATGCATTATTGTTATGCTTAAAGCTGGAGTGGTAAAGCAGTCCTTCTTTGGATGTTATTTTTTCAAGTCCTGTTCAGTGGAAGCTGAACAAGAATAGACAAAAGGTCTTTATAGTAACACTGAAAACATTAATGTATATTGTATTATGTGTAACTCTGGGCAATGAATGCACTTTTTTGTTTATGGTAGATACAAATTTATATATCTGTGCTCTGTGATTATTTCTAGTCTTCAATGAGGCTTGTTTTCTGGTAATCATTAAGGTGGTCTTCTCCAAGAGGGTTTTTTTGATTTACTCTCCTTTATTTTAAATCTAGGAAACAGCAGTTGTCAACATCTCAACTGTTGGAGAGCCTGGGGGAAAAAATGAGTCATCCAGTAAATTGTAAACCCAACAATTTTCTGAAAATCACTTTTTTTTTTTTTTTTGTATGTGCAAATGTGTTGTGAGGGTTGCACACCATTTAGCACTGGATAGGTGCTATCCTGTCCCAAAGGTTGGAGGGAGACATTTCCATTGAAGAAAGATTTGAAGAATACTGAAAGAGAGAGGGAGACAACTGAATTGGAGAACGATTCCAGGAATACTGAAAGAGAGACTTAACTTGTGAGAAGTTCTGAAATGGGACTTATTTTTCTTTCTGAAAACCAATGCTTGAGAATAATTATTTAAACACATCTCATGTGTTTGTGTGAGGTGGGAAGAGCTGGTGGTTGTGCATCACATAAGGTACTTGTGCTTTAGGCTCTAACCTGTTTTCTTTAGAAAATTTTGTCCTTTTAAATAGAGATATGGAACTTGTACTTGCTCTGAGAAGGCTTTCAGATTGCTAGAATTCCGCTGTTGCAACAAGCTGAATCTTGAAAAGTTAGATGACCTTTTGTTTTGTTTTGTTGGGTTTTTTTTTTTGCTGTACCCCTGAAGCCCCAGAGGAAGTCAGGACAAAGGAGGAGTTTGCTCTGGTCGATGAAGACTGGTTAAGGAGAGGTTAAGTAATCTGGACACCCATAAATCCATGGGTCCTGATGGGATGCACCCACGGGTGCTGAGGGAGATGGCGGAAGT
>VZTO01010162.1:0-12528 GCA_013400615.1 Syrrhaptes paradoxus
ACACAGCATTAAGAATACAGAGACTTTTTTTTTTCCTTGGATTCCCTGACTCCAGGCTAAGTGTAAGCAGTATTTTAACAGCATGGAAGATGACCATTAAAAATTGAATCTTTCAGACATGGGTTGTTTCTTGATAACAAATATGTCCTAGTATTTCACTGGCTACTGGGATTTAAAATTATTTGGTTACACTAGCTGTTTAAAAGGAATCCCAAAAATACTCTTTCTTTTTTTTTTCTTGCATCATAGTGTGCAAGTTATCATTTGTGCTTATATGTAATAGCAAAATTATTTCGGCATAAAGCTTGTAGCATAAGAACTTAATCAACTGTAGTGGAGATGATTGATTTCTTAAATAAAGATGACTACTGGTTTTACTAACATTTTTTTTAAATTTGTGTTTAATCCTGATGCTGAGAATTTTAATGAGAAAATCAATTTTTATAATGATGGAAGGGATAGAAGAGGTCATTTTCTTTCCTCAGTGTAATATTTTCTTCTGGGTTTTATTTATGCTACCACGAATAAGTGAATATTGCATTAGATTTCTAAGAATTCCTGAAGTACTCCCATACAAAGTCATCATAATTACATTCACGTTCCTGAAATACAATGCTCAACCAGAGATCTGTTATAAGGAGGGGGGGAAGTACAAAGGAAATAAAGTAGTTGAAGTGATCAAAATATGAACTGTCCGTGCTCATACCATCTGATACAAGCATCAGGAGAGAGATTACTGTTAGATGACAACTGTTAAGGTGATCATGTTGTTATCACAATGTAGTTTTTTGAAGGATGAAAATGGTTGAAGTGGTTGTCTTTTTCTAGCACTTTAACCAAACACCTAGACAGTTAGAAGCTGCTAGGAAGGAAATAGCAAAATAGAACATGTGCTACCTTTTAAATCTGTGTTTTGATATATTTTGAATGTTGAGTTTTGTTCTTCCTTTCCCTTCCTTATCTCAAAGTGGGTAATGGAATAAAAAAAGTGCAGAGAAGAGTAACAATTATGAATGTTTTAAGGAAAAGCTTATCTAGCAGGTGAACAGCATGGAGAACATGAATAATGAACAATTTATCTTTTTTTCTTTTTTTTTTGCTTTGGTAGTAGAAGATTTAAGGAATGTCAGTCTCCCGAGAAGGAGACAGGTGTAAGCAAAAGGAGCTTTTTCCATATGGCTGCAACTGAACTATGGGGATTACTGCTATTTCACCATGGTCATCCATTAAAATAGATATCAAGAGCAGTTAGGCAGTTCAGTGGAAGAATGATTCACTGGAGTCCATTTGACATACACAAAGCTTCTGATCCCAGAAATCCTCTAGCTGTAAATCACCAGAAGCTGGGAAGGGGGGTTATTAGTAGAGGCTTAATTGGTTGTCTCTGGAGTTTTGTACTTCCAAAACATTGGTTACAAGTCTTTGTTCAGACTGAATGCCATGAAGCAAACCCTTCAACCAACACATAATCATTGATTGTGCTCCTGAAGGCCTATAAGAAAAGTGACAGCACTAGATTATATCAGAGTGGGCATTTTGGGCATTGTCTTCTGGTAGATAGTCTTCCATTTGCTGAGTGCTTTGCCTGTTCTGCAGCAGTCCTGCAGAAGAATACTCCTCAACTTTTGGTCTCATCTCGTAGCCAACATTGTCTGTAAATAGCGTTTTTCTGAACATTTCCACTATTCTGAACAGTTTCTGACTGTTTCCACTGAAACAGTCTCTTTCTGAAGATTTGAAATGGTGAAGGTTAGATACCTTCCCCCCCCCAGTATGCTGGTGCTACCACAATACACTCCAGCTTGGGCAGTGTTGTTTGGCATGCTTCTTGATATCCTCCCCCTGTTTAGTACTGCTCTTAATTCACCCCTCCAGTTTTGTCAGATTTTAGTGCTTTGAACAGACACTAGCAGAGACTAGTTAAAAAACTGTGGCTTTCTGAAAGCCTTTAGCTCTGTGGATCCTTATGATTCATCTCTGCTGCTAAAATAGTCTTGGTCATCTTAGATTCTGTATGGTATAGGAACAGGTAACATCTGCCTTTTATGCTAATAGCTAAAGTGCTCCTGTGCTGGTGGCTGAGAGTGGGATACTTTTGGATAGTGTTTCTTGAAGAACAGGTGAATATCTAGTTTCCTTAATATTTCATGTACAAAGTTAAATATTTTTCAGAAGTTGAGTGTGTGCTTTCTCTTTAGCAACTTGCTAAACATTAAACTTCCATTAGTAAATTAATTTGAGCTCAGTTTTCACCTGCAAACACTTCGGCTTTTCTCTGAAGATAAATCTGAACTGCTAAAATTGTAATATTCAAAAATTAAATAGTATTAAGAAACTCAAGAGACTGAATTCAATACTTAAAACTGTATTGAGATTTCTTGAATTCCTAATCTCCTTCTGGCTCCAGACCATATCTCATCTGCTCAATAATTAGTCTGATTTTAACCTATCTTTTATTTTTAATCAGAGAGAGGAAGATAGGAAGCTTGTAGAACCAGTAGTTTTTCTGTGTTTACAAAAATCCAGGTGGTAATCGTAAATGAAATCAAATGTGAATCAGTATTTAACTAGCTATATCCCTGGCATGATAATTTTTATCTTTTAATGTTTGATTGTTATTATCTCTATAAAGAAATAGGTAAAAATAAATGTATATGCATGTTGTTTTAGTTGTGGAATTTAACAGTACAGATGTTTTGAAAGGAAAACAACTGCACCTCTACATTATCTTTCTTTTGGGAGACCCTTTTCCTTTTTCCAAGATCTTGTTTTCAGATTTCTTAGGTTTAACACAAGAGATTATAACAAATAGCATTGGAGATAAGTGGTGTTTTGGACCGGGGCAGAGAGGGGTGGGGAATGAACTTTGTTCTGACAAAGCTTCTAGAGAAAATCAAGTAGCTTGGCCTAATTAATCCCCATCAAGTGTTTAGCTAATAATTTATTTTTGCTAAATTATATAGGTTTTCAGCTTTTTCTCCTAAAGCTGTTTTTTATTTATACTACTGATTGTTAAAAGCAGTAACCTGGAGTAAGCTCCGAGTGCCAATAATACAGGTTTCTGCCCTGCTTTAGGCTAACTATATCATAGCAGAGGCAGCTACATTATGTGATTCATCTCCTGAAAAACCTTAGTTTTCTCCCCAAGTTTTAAAATAAAGGGGTATAATTTCTGTATTACTGTAATATGCTGGCATAAACTGACAGTTTAGGAGCTTCTTACTACTGAGATTCAACCATCTCCTCTGTTAGCAGTTCTTGGAAAGGGGGCCCACAGGTAGCTGAGGTTCATTAACCATTTCAGCTGATTCAGGGCTACCTTGGTGTTAAGTGTGTTTGGACTGCTGCCCTACCTAATGATTTTCCTTCATTAAACTCTTAGAGATAGGAATGGTATTCCTCTCATCTTGTTAGTATTCAGTGTTAATGCACTATGTATTAAAAAAGTTATGCTCATTCTCTAAGAACTGCTGTGGTATTTCACTAGAGGTTTATAAATCACATTACAATTTAGGTTCAGGTTCATTCAGCATATGCCTGTATCACGCTTCTATTCAACTATTTTTAAAGGAGTTACTATAGACTTTCCACGGTATTCTTATAGCACATAACCTGTTCTATTCTTCTGTACCTTAGTAATAAGAAGAAATTTATGTTGAATGTACAAGAAAACTGTATATAAACCGAGCACAGAGTACCATCTAGAGGAGCAGCTAAGCTACTGAAGGCTTTAAGGGAATCCATCACCTTTGACCATCCTTTACAAAATAGTCAAACTACTTTCGAGTCAAACCTGATGTTTAACCAATGTGTTTTACACTTGCATGTAAATTTATGCATGTGTTCAGATCTGTTAGGAAATTTGTGTAGTAATATATTAGTATGTGTCAATCCTAAAGAAGTAGGACACCAAGATTTGTAACTTTTGTAACATCAATTTGGGTTTAGCCTCAAATTGACTGTTCAGCTCCCCTCCTTTTTTTTTTTTTAAACTCAAGTGTTTTTTTATATATAAGGGTGTGTTTCCTCTTCAGTATCTCTCTATATATAAAGTATTGTAAACTTATGGATGCATTTTTCCGGTTGAGCATGTTAAACTAATGCATGTTTTTTGTTTTAACTAACAATGGTTTCAGTTCAGTGTGTCAGATATTCATGTACACGTACATATATTCCTCTAGCATACTCTCATATGCAGAATTGTGGTCACCTCCTGCCCAGTCTTTGTTGGTAAGACATTTTTGGAAAAAATGAGGAATTATTTCCTTTGTCTTTTTAAAGAATTTAGAGTCAGGAGATTTGTGTCCAGTTCCCAAATTCTGTGACATTTACCTGACTAATCAGGGAAAGTAGTTCAACCTGAAACTTTAGTCTAATACTGACCTAAAGAATATCTAGTGCAGTAAGATGAACACTACAACTTGTTTTAGTGAGTGAAAATTTATAAAATGTAGTAGATAGGATTAAAGGGAAGAGATGTATGACAAAAAATATCCAAATAGGTGAATTTTTTGCCACAGGACTTAGATCTTAAGTATAGAAAACTTTAAAATTAATATATGAGTAGATAAATAGGAATGACACAAACCGCATCTGTGTTCTTACAGTATTTTTCTTTTGCAGGATCTCCATAATCTAGATCTCATGATTGGAATTGCATCTGGTGGAATTGCTGTATATAGAAAACTCATCTGCACAAGCTTCTATCCCTGGTAAATTTCTTTACTAGTAAATAAATAGCTAGTCTTTTCAATCTTCTGTTTGCTTTAACATTTACTTCAAATGTGGCTACAATACATAAATCTGTATGGAGCATCATGGTATTTCTTTGTGTTAAAATAAAAATTAAACCTGTTGCCTAGGCTTTTAATTCTCTAAAACTTTTGAAATCCTTGCACTGTGTGAGGTCTTGATCAAGTTAATTCACATATGGGTGCAAGTACTTGGTTAGGAGGACTCTGTGGCCTTAGAGGTTTGTTACTGTTATACCAGAAGACATGTCCCTTTTTAAAATCAGTATTACTAGTAAAGCTCAACAGCTAATGGTTTGATCATTTTATCCTGTCATTCATCAAAAAGGTATTTGCATCTCAGAAAAGAAATGTAAAATGATTTACTTTGGAGTTTCAAATTTATTGGAACAAGAATAATATTTAGACAGGTTTTTTTTAAATGTCATCAAACAAGGCTATGTAATGTTAACAAGTTAAGTTTTGGAGTCTCCAGGGGGAAAGACCTTTGCATTATTCTATGATACTGAAAACATTAGAATACATAATAGTGATGTAGAAAATAATCTCTATGAAGAAGCAATGTGCACGAGATGTCTAGTATGAATGATAGTATAAATTAGTTAAGCTATAATTATATGTAGCATTTATGGACTTTATTTATAGCTGTGAGGGGTTTACCCTTGGCTGGTAGCCAACCCCACACACTGTCCTCTTACTCCCCTTCCCCTGCCCCACACCCCCTCCTAAAGGATGGGGGGAGAGAATTAAAGGGGTAAAGGGAAGAAAGAGTCATGGGTTGAGATAAGAACAATTTAATAAGTAAACTACAATAATATTGAAAATAATAGTATATACAAATGAGTGATACACAGTGATACTGCCCACCACCCGATGACCAAGGCTCAGCCTGTTCCCGGCTAACTATCCCAGAGCAGGGAGAGTCCCAAAACCACACTCCTGGGATGGAAATAACAGCCTGAGAGTCCCAGACTGAGAGCTGACCGAGGGAGGGAGAAGGCCCTGGGAGAGGAACCATCCTGAGAGAGCTGACCTGGAGCAATAAGGGATCCAGAACAAAAAGGGGATGAGCTTCTGGAGGGCCCTCACCTGTATACTGGGCATGATGCGTATGTCATGGAATAGACTATTGGTCCCTTTGGGTCTCAATCCTGAACGTAAGATCGAATACTAGGCTAGTAATTGGGCTGTGCTCCCCCACAGCTTCTCCTGCACCTGCGGACAGCAGAGAAGCTGAAAGACCTTGGGCTGTCCTGGCAACAACCATAAACATCACTGTTACCAGCTTTCTTCTTTAGCACAAATCCAAAACATACTCTCTTTCTAGCTACTATGAAGAAAGTTAACTCTATTTCAGCCGAACACAGGACAAATAGCATACTAAAAATAAGATAAATTAAAAATTATATGGAGAATGGGCCATTCCTAGAGGTTTTTGGATTGGATCAGAATGAGTTTTTCCCAATCTTTCCTCTTCAAAATAAGTATGAGTTTGTTTTGTATACTTGATAAAATATAGCATTATTGTGTTATGCATAATTTACTGGTATGGTTTGTAACAGCCTTGTGGAGAACTTTCTCAGTAAGATGGTGTCGTATTCTTAATCATGACAGAAAAGTGCATTCTAATGATTTGCACTTGATTTTTGCTCCTTAATTGTATGAAAACGTGCTGCTTAGCATTATTCCTTAATCAGTTGAGTCTTTTGTATTCCTTAAATACTCAAGTCACTCCATCCTTCCATAATCATAGAATCATTAAGGTTGGAAAAGACCTCAAAAATCATCAAGTCCAACCGTCAAGCCACACGACCTAACTCACTAAACCGTCTCCCTAAGCACCACATCTACATGTGTCTTGAACATCTCCAGGGATCGTAACTCCACCACTTCCCTGGGCAGCCTATTCCAATGCCTCATCACTCTTTCAGTGAAGAAATTTTTTCTAATATCTAGCCTAAACCTCCCCTGGTACAACTTGAGGCCATTTTCTCCTGTCCTATCACTTCTTACTTTAGAGAAGAGGCCAGCACCCGCCTTGCTACAACCTCCTTTCAGGTAGTTGTAGAGAGTGATAAGGTCTCCTCTCAGCCTCCTCTTCTCTAGACTTAACAACCCCAGCTCCCTCAGACACTCCTCATAAGACCTGTGCTCCAGACCCTTCACCAGCTTCGTTGCCCTTCTCTGGACCTGCTCCAGCACCTCAATGTCCTTCTTGTGGTGAGGGGCCCAAAACTGAACACAGGATTCAAGGTGCAGCCTCACCAGTGCTGAGTACAGGGGCACAATCACTTCCCTAGTCCTGCTGGCCACACTATTTCTGATGCAGGCCAGGATGCCGTTGGCCTTCTTGGCCACCTGGGCACACTGCTGGCTCATGTTCAGCCGGCTGTCGACCAGCACCGCCAGGTCCCTCTCTGCTGGGCAGCTTTCCAGGCACTCTCCCCCAAGCCTGTAGTGTTGCAGGGGGTTGTTGTGACCAAAGTGCAGGACCCGGCACTTGGCTTTATTGGACCTCATACAATTGGCCTCAGCCCATCAGTCCAGCCTGTCCAGACCCCTCTGCAAAGCCTCCCTACCCTCAAGGAGGTCAACACACCATCTCAATTTGGTATCATCAGCAAACTTACTGAGGGAGCACTCAATCCCCTCATCCAGGTCATTGATAAAGATGTTAAACAGGACAGGCCCCAAAACCCATCCCTGGGGAACACCACTGGTGACCGGGCGCCAGCTGGACTTAACTCCATTCACCACAACTCTCTGGGCTCAGCCATCCATCCAGTTTTTTATCCAGCAAAGGGTGTTCCTGTCTAAGCCATGAGCCACTGGCTTTTCTAGGAGAATGCTGTGAATGCTGCTATGAACCAAACCTAATGGTATTTCCTATGGGAAAGCAGTAAAATAGGTTAGTTTAAATTTTCCAGCTGAAATGTATGTCAATAATGCTCTCATACGGCACAGTGACTTACTGTATTTTTCCATTTCTAGTGCACAGGAAAAGAGTAAAAGAATTTTATCTTTCATCTTTTTACCCTGAGCTCTGCCCTTTTATATGTCTATCTCAGCTTTAAAGAGCTGCAGGTTTTAAAAACTGGAGCTGGAGGCCCATTTTCTGTCTTTTACTAGTCTTGTTCTGCCATCTTAGTGACCTAAGATATGAATGGATAATGGTTATTCTTGAAAACCACAGCGATAGCATTTTAAAATCTGGGACTATATGACTATTTTAGGGAAGGGAAAGAGGGCTTTATAGCACACAAGACTGAAGGAATCCACAACTTCCTGTACTACTTTTACTCCTGGAGAGCACAGAGGAATAAAACAGATGCTAAAACATCATTCACAAAAATCTGTTCTCATTTACAAAAAGAAATTGAGAGAAAAAAAACCCACTGATTTTTTCAGTAGAAATAATTTCCACTCTAAAATATGAGGTTTAGGCAGCGATATTTTCATCTGACAGCTAATGCAATTGTTCCAAGCTTTCCTACTTTCTCTAAAAATATCTTACCAACTTGAAAGGAGCAAAAACTCACCACATAGGGGATAAAATCTAGATATTTTGTTTCTGGCTTCTTGAATGAGTTAGTCATAATTCTTCATGCAGGAATGATGCCCATTCCCTGCCCTTTGCCCCCATCTCCCCTCAAAGAAAAAACCCAAGCAAACAAAGAAAGTCACCAGAGCAGACTAGCCTGTGCTGTATTTGTAGTATACACTCTCAATATCTTTTTAGATCTCAAAGCAAGATATATTTCTGTAATGCCTGGAGTTTGAGTGTTTGTTGGTTGGGCTGTAGGTGTGCAGGTAAGGCAATTCCTTACAGAACAGTATATGCCTGAGAATGAAAAAAACAATCAGATAATTGAAATGGCATTTAGGCTTTTTATGTAACACAGTTTGTAGTAAGTAGTTTTTCCTATGAGCCGAGCAAGCTTTACCATAAATGTGGTAGAACTCAAGGTGGCAGCAAACACCATCAAAGCACTCTTTCCAAAACTAAGTAAAGTGCCCTGCAGCAATACATCTATGCCATATAGTAGTAGTCAAAGGGGACCAAAAGTTTTCAGAGGCAGTGAGGATCTTCAGTCAAAGCAACCTATGATCATTCAGAGGCAAAACCAGTCAAGACAGGTTTAAAAAATACCTGGTTTTAAGGCAGAAGGTTGTTCTTGGGGTGCTCGCCTGTTCTGTGATAATTTCCAAATTTGTTTTGCAGGTAAAATATTATCTTAATGGCAGAACCATACAAGCACCCTCTACGTCAGCAGCCATTAAGGTTGTGTATTAAATGCTATTCAGTGTATGCAGCTGCTTTGATTTGAAATGAAAACATTCTATGTTGCTAGTTCAAATTTAGAAAACAACTTGACAGAGTCTTACATGGCAAATTTGACAGAACCTTTCCTGCTAAATCTTCCAATGGCAAAGTATAAGACTTTCAGCTATAGAAACATTTTTGCTTCGAGTAAAAAATACCAGCTGTTAGTACTGAGTGCTAGGACAGAAATGCCTATTTGATCAAAAATAAGTAATTCTGTTGCCCTCTAAGTGACAAATCTGTTTTGACCCTTGTGAACGGTAGGAAGATGGGACCTGAAGATCATTATTAATATGCTACAAGTATTGAGCTTTTGCAAGTAAACTGAGAAATGTAATGATTTGTGAATGTTGCATAGTTACTGGACAAATAATTGTTGAGCAATAAGGGCAGCTGAGCCACCAGTTAGAATAACTTCATTCTATTTAGATCATGGTTTGAATGTGGCGTCTTCAAGCACTTGTTAAATCTAAATCCTTTGATACCTTAATTTCTTGGGGTTTTTGTGGATTGTGCTGTATACAAACATTCACTCCATTTATAAGCATAACATTGCAAATTATTTTTACTTATAGTCAATAAAACTGTTAAATTACCAAGTGTTCTTTGTCACTGCATTAAATAAGGTTTAACTGTACTTTAAGAAGTATTAATGGAATTGAGACGGATGCTCAATCCCTCTCTTAGAGAAGAGTCAAAATAAAGAGACTTAAAGCCCTGATTTTACTTGAAGTGATTATGTGGTCATGCAGTGAATCATGTTTAAAAAAAAGGAGGGAGGGATTGAGAGAGTTTTGGTATTTTTGGAAATTGACTACCTTTTCATTGCTGGGTGGAGGGCTGCAATGTTAGTTTTCTGTGTCCTGCATTTCTGCTGGCTCTGTGTTAGGGTAAGAAAAGGCCATAACAGAGACTGTGTAAGCTGAGAATGACTCCAAAAACTTATTTGTTGGAAGTTTATTATAAGTCAAGAAATGTGGTAAGAAAGAACCAGAAGTGCAAAACTTGAGCTGTACTAGTTCAAGCAGAGTAGCAGAGGATTAAGAAACAATTTGTATATGAATAAGTTACATCTCAGTAAATGCAACTGAAAGTTTATGTGAATTATCAGGAAGTTCAGAATCCAGAACTTTTAGATGAGCCATACAGATAATTGCCATTTGAGGTGGCAAGTCAAATGGCACAAGTATTCCAAGAGTTGGCCTGACAAGAGAGGTGGATATGATTTAAACTTTCTAGTAACTTGTACAACAATTTGCCTGGTCACCAAAGAATGCTGTGAATGAAATTCCTGATTCTTTATGATTCTGTAATTGATAGAGAAAAGCATTTTCAGAAATGGGCAGATGTTCAGTTTTCTACTTCATCTGTGCAGGAGAGGAAATTGTTCGTTCTTCTACCTTTCTTCTTTGTAACTGGCAAATCCGCTCTCCTGTATCAATGAGGGACATTGCTCTCTAGTTAAAGTGTTGCCCCACTTGCTGAGAGCATTGCAAAAACTGTGATAAGAACTGAGATGACCTTCAATATAGTCCATACCTGATGAGATTTAATGATTTAATTATAACAACATTATCAGTTGACGAGAACATTCTGAGACTTTGAGCAGCAACCTTCCAAAACCCTTTCATCCTGTTTCTCAGACACAGATGACTTGATCAGACCTTACACAGCTTTCCCAAGGCAGCCATATGATTCCAGCTGATCACAGATTTCTTCTTCCAAAATGTGAAGGTTTTCAGTTAGTGAAGTGCTGTAGAGGAAATTTACATATTTTAGACAAATCTTGTTTTGCTGTAGGAAGGTGCATGAGTACGCAGAAGTTTGTTTAATTTAGCAAAACTGATAAGCCTATAATTAAAATGAAAATTGCTTCAGCACCAATTCCAACTGTAATTTTTACCTTAGAAAATCTTTATTCATATTATGTATATATAGAAAAGAGGTGCTCAGTTCTGAATAAAATTACCACATAAATTATGCAGCAATGTTAATAATTGAAATGAAAATATATTACCACTCATTCTTACAGTTTTCATCCTTCTACAATTATGATTTTAATTACAATGTTTGTTTAGCTATTAGTAAAAATACATATTTTTCACTTTATTTCTGGGAAATTTTAGATTATGTATGACCAGCTTTGTGTCATTAGGGTCTTAAACTCTGTTCCTTTAGTCACAGTTGTTGTATGATTCTTCAGTTATACAAACTTGACACATTTAACATTTGTGTAGCTTAGCAAAGGCTGTCATGAAGTTTTTGCTGCAAGAATAGATCTGGTGGGAGAGAATTGCTATATGAGCTATGTAAAGAATAAATTAAGAAGAATCTCAATTTTAAAAAGACATTTCCTTCTTAACTGAAGTTTTTGCCTCAGGTTTCTTGACATCTGTTTGCCACTTAACACAGGAGATGGCTGCACATTATTCATTGAATATTTAACAGCTAAAATCTTTTAGGATTGCTTGTACATTGTATTATTTTTCATTGTTTTCCCTCTAAATACTGTTTAGTATTTCATGGTCTGTTTCTTTTTTTTTAGGGTGAACATATTAAAAATTTCCTTTAAAAGGAAAAAGTTTTTTATACAACAACGGCAAAAATATGTAAGTAGTAATTTCATTTTGGTTTGCTCAAGTGGTCATGTTCTATTTTTTTTGCCTTAAACATTAAGTCAATAAAAGCCTCTTGTGTTAACTTGCCTTTGAAATTCTGTTTTGTTAGCTTGCCTTTGCTATTGTGTTCTTATTATGCTTGCTTTGTTTCCCATTTTTGTTTCCTTTCCAACATGGAATCCTTCCACGTTCAGTCTGTTGGATTGTATCTTTCCCATAGAGGTTTTTTCCCTCTTGGAGACTTGGGGGAAATGCAGATCTTAATCTTTGCTTTGGTATTTGGTAACCTAGCATATTTCCCCTTTCTTGCCAGCATTTGCACCTCTTTTCTTTGGTGCTCCCCCTGCCCTGTAGAGTGCCTTGCTGCAGTGAATGTACTGAAAAGCTGCTTATCCCATCTAGGAGGACTTTCTGAGGTCTCTTCTGCTTATGAGGCTTAGAGTTCTGGGATAAAGGAAGGTACCTGGGGAAAAGGACAGGTCTGCAGCTGAGAGACATGAGGTTGGAAAGGGGAATAGTGCATCTCCTACAGCATGTAGCATGGAGCACTTTAGAAGCTGGCAAAGTATGTGAAGATAGTTGACAATCCAGGAGGAAGCAGTTAATGACCTGCTATGCCACCTGGACACACACAAGTGTATGGGGCCAGATGGGATCCACCTGAGAGTACTGAGGGAGCTGGCAGGGGAGCTTGGCAAGCCACTCTCCATCAGTTATCAACAGTCCTGGCTAACAGGAGAGGTCCCAGGAGACCAGAAACTTGCCAATGTGACACCCACCTACAAGAAGGGCCGTAAGGAGGACCGAGGGAACTACAGGCCTGTCAGCCTGACCT
>VZTO01010163.1:5375-32846 GCA_013400615.1 Syrrhaptes paradoxus
CCTGAATGTGCTGGCTGACTACATTTCCATATGTGAATTGCAAGAGAAAAATTCTATGTCCTGTGATACAGTAAGAGGTAGGGGAAACTGCTACATGACATATTCTCTAACATTATGAGAAGAGCATAATATTAGTTTGCTACTAAAATGAACTTTTCCTTCCTCTCCCCTTCTTTGCCAGAGGCAGAAGAGCTTTTTGTCTGAAAATTATTTGACTGCTATATAAATATAAGTCTTACTTGAGGATATTTAAGAGATAGCATTGTCAAATTCTGCTCTATGTCACCTTAGTATTTCTCTGTTTGTGTAACTAAGTGTAGGATTTGGTTTATCAGATTCTAAATCAGCATTTTTAAGCCAGATGGCAGTTATTTGTCTCTTACTAAAGTGGGTTCCAAACCCANAGCTAGTTGCTAGCCCTATACTATGTATAAGACAGAATATGTCTGGTTTTGGCAAAACTGCATACACTGCATACACACACACTCTGAACTGGGTGAGATATATTTGAAGAACCTGCTTTTATTTTGCCTGCATAAAAGCAATGTTGTTCACCTTTTGTTTGAAGGAGAAAACATTGTGGAATTAAATAAAATTTCAAAGGGAAAACATTTTCCTTTCAAAATTAAAGAACACTTTTCCCAAGAGGGATGTACAGGAAAAAAAATATGTAGTTCTGTAGAATATTTATTGTAAGAGTATGGTTTATTAGGCCAGCATCACGTGATACTGCCTGTCTTTTTGTTCTGCATTTGAGTTTTTTGCTCTATTGCAATAGTGTCCTGGTCTACGAATACTGAATAATATCAGTGATGCTCCTTGAGACTTAAAATACTTTTACTTACAGCTTTGGTTTAGCCAGTACTGGAGGGGGTTCCTTGGATGGTGATGTTGGCTCTGGTATTTTCATTGGCTGTCCATTTATCCTCTCCTGGAAATAGTTGGGTCTGTATTGGTTTGTTGTGCCAGGTCCATCTTCTAATGGTGATTCACTCCCTTTATCATCTTCAGGAAGCTTGAAGTGCACACGGAGACCTGTCTTGGAACTCGATCTGGGTTCATTGTGGTTCACAAGAACGCCTTCAAGTTTAGGTTTGGGGGGTTGATTTACCACACAATGGGAAGGTGTATGTGGGGGAGGTTGATGTTCAGCAGCAATTAAGCTGATTGAGCTCATTGAGTGAAGGGTAGCAGCATTACTGCTGTCTTCAGATGCTGAAATAGCAAATATCAAACTTTTGGTGATATGTAAATAATGAAAAAGTTATTGTGAAATGAAATCACAAAAGTTACAGTTGTAAAAACTTACTCTGATGTCCTTCCAGCTGTTGTACTGAGTTGTTTGACCTCATTTGTTTAACAACAAATTCCCTTAACAAAGGAATATTGTAAAGGCAGGGTAAAAAGAGATACAGTTCTAGTTTGGAAGATCCAGCAATGGTCTTCAGCCATGTCCCCCATGAATTCCACCAGCATCTTTGAAATACACTTTATTTTCAGAGAATTCACTAACTTTTTAGTTATAAAGAATGCTGCCAGAACTTGAACTGAACTGGAGTAAACAGTGCACTGTGCCTTTATGTACTGTATTTTGCTCACCTAACTGCTTAGTCCATAAGCAGCATAAATCATGTAGACAGTATGAAAGAACCTGTTTTGAGGTTTCCTCCTCTGGGCTCTGCAGCAAAGGGTTATTGAAACAGCAAACCAAATGGAGATTCCAAAAATGGTTATTACTCAAATCTTGAGGTCAGCAAGAGTCATGTTTTCATAAGGGCTGTGTGAGATTCATTCCCTAATGTATCTTGTTCCTTCACATTCATAATTGGGGAAGGAGACTTTGAAAAGACAGCAATCTGTATGCTTGATAAACAGCCTGCTCTGCTTGTATTTACTAGCAAGGAAAGGACTAAAACAAACTCTTACCTTTGACAGTTAGATGAGCTATACTAGATACTGTGCCGTATTTATTGCTTGCAGTACAGGTGAAAGTGCCCGAGTCTTCTGAAAATACTTCAGCAATAACGAGAGTACAAATTTCCTCTGCAAAGCATCAGAGCAGTATTATTACTTGAATTGAACATGCATTGAACAAACACACAAAGCCTTGACTACTCTCAGGGACAATTCCTTAAAGTTTTCCACCTTGTTCAGTTTGATTTTAGTTTCATCAGTATTATAAATTTTGGCAGCCTTTGTGTGCAGCAGCTGTTATCAGCATTGTCTGCAGCAACTGGTACCTTCTGTGCTCCAGCATGCCCAACAAAAGTGAAGAACAGGTGTCAGCAGTGTCTGGAAAACATTAGAAAATGTTTTCCTAATCACATGAAGTACAGGCTTTTCTCTGAGGAACTTAAAATTTGATTTGTAAAAATATAACGTACTTTATACTCACAACTCACTAAAATATACATATTTTTATCTCTTTGCAGGTTTAAAGATTAGTTGTTATTAACTGGGAACAATTGAAGTGCAGTCACTCTCTAAGGTGAATAAATGCAAAACACACACATGTAGGCCGACATTTTCCAAGTGCAGATTTGCAGATAAAGGGGATTGTGCTAATTGTGCTTAAAGGAAATTGCCTTTTCACTTCTTTGCAAAGAAGACTAATGGGCAACAAAAATGTGCTAGCAAAATTGTACTAGCAAAAATTAAATTCCATCTTGAAAAGTCAATCTGGGGTTATGACATTCCTATCTGGCCAGTATCTGACATGTCTGGGCTGATAAACCAGCTGATAAATACCTATCGTGATGGGTTTTTAAATCTTTCACATGGCTGGGTAGCTGGGATGGGGAGGGAGAGTATTATCTAAACTATATTGAAATGTGGGCTAATAGCATTTCTCAATGAGTCTGTGACTATTTTGCTACCATTTTGCAAGAAACTTTCTTAAAACCCTACAGGATTAATGTTTTATGAGTATTTCTGTAGAATGCCACACCACAATTAAACTTGATTGTTTCATGTCATCACTGAGGTAAATCTAGTAGCAACAAAGGGATTATTTTGCTAACAACCATAGGAGAATAATAGTTTATTATAGTACCAGGATTATAGAACTAGTTTAAGGCATTATAGTATCTAGTTTATAGTACTTGGATTTGCCAACCACTGCATGCATGTAAATCCAGATTCCTTCTGAATGAGCAGCAGGTGATGAGGCAGTGACAACTGCACCCAACCAATTACCCTCTAAAAACTGCTTCACATTACTCAGCAGTGATGCCACTGGACACTAAAGGAACAGCATCGGTGGGTTGTGGTAGAAGCTCCATTTTTCATTCCTAAGTCTCAGCAAGAGACATTGCAGAGAGAGGGAGTCTCTTTCAAGACACTTTTTGGGGTAAAAAAACTTTTAATAGGGCAAGGAGAAGAGTTACAGAAGTTTATATTCCATAAGAATTAATAGTCCTTTGGTAATTTTCAGTCTTAAGAGGGGCAGCTTTATATTTTTAATATTGAAAAGCATAACAGGGAGTGTGATTGTCTCATGGAGAAGTAGTCAAAATCTATAAGGCTCCTTTGTTCAAATCATGCAGAGTAGCCTACATTCTGCTCTGACCCTTGAAATCAGCAAATCCAGATACTTTTATAGGATTTGCTGATATCAGGGGTGGAACACCTGATGTGATACTCTCATATTACGCTGGGAGTGAGCAAAGGGAATGGTTGACATGGCTAACCATCTGATGCAATGTTCCCTAACTAGTAAACTAGATAAAAATAGCTCTGTCCTACATCATCTGGTGTGCTTCTGAACCTCGGATATACAGGTGACCCTCATACATTAATTTTGTTAATCTTTATCTCATAAGGTTGTAACACCTAGGTCCTAAGTTAGAACTGGGTCAAAGCAGAGTTTAAACATTCTTTTCTTCAAAAGTCACAGTCACAGTCACAGAATGTTAGGGATTGGAAGGGACCTCGAAAGATCATCTAGTCCAATCCCCCTGCCGGAGCAGGAACACCTAGATCAGATCACACAGGAACGCATCCAGGCGGGCTTTGAATGTCTCCAGAGAAGGAGACTCCACAACCTCTCTGGGCAGCCTGTTCCAGTGCTCTGTCACCCTCACTGTAAAGAAGTTTTTTCTCATGTTCAAGTGGAACCTCCTATGTTCCAGCTTGAACCCATTGCCCCTTGTCCTATCACTGGATGTCACAGAGAAGAGCCTGGCTCCATCCTCCTGACACTCACCCTTCACATATTTATAAACATTAATTAGGTCACCCCTCAGTCTCCTCTTTTCCAAGCTGAAGAGACCCAGCTCCCTCAGCCTTTCCTCATAAGGGAGATGCTCCAAGTGATAGAATTAATTCAAATGATATGCTTAGGGAACAGTCTACAGTGAAATACACCTCACTAGTAGCTACAGAACATGGGAAAAATAATTTATATTAATTAAATTATGGAGTTTAATTAATATTTTGTGAGGTTAAATCACCACCTTTGGAAAATCAAAAATGTATGAGCCTTTTGATGATCCTTACCTGGTTCAGCCATAGATCGTGGCTCTAAAGGGAAGAAGAGCAGAATTAGTAGATTGAATATACTTACTTTGCCAATAATTTTTTTTTCTGAAGCACTAAATATGAAGCTTGGTCTTCTCAATGACAGAATGGTCTTCATATGACAGAATACACTTTTTAATCCAGTTCTCTGCTTAAGGGGTGGTGGAGACAGCCAGGCCTTGTACTCAGTGGTATGTCAAATCCACTGACCAATTATGAACACTTCTGAACACTTCTGAGAACTTATGAATAGGAAATAAATTCTGCAGCAAGTATTTTTTTGCAATCTTAGTCCTACTTTATTGTGTCTTCAAGATAATTTCTGAAACTATTACACATGTGAAATCAAGTTATGCTAAAACATTGTCTCATTTAGGTTTGATTTTGTGTGATATTTAAAGAATTTCTGTTGAGTTTTAGCAATTTTAGCATTCCAGTGACTTTTGAGAAAATTGCAGATGTTTTGACTGCATTTGAAAATTAAAATAGAAGTACATGTTTACAACCTGTCATGTTCACACACATGTATGTGTAAGCATGCTAACGTGTACCTCAGATTACTTTTGTGGATGAATAAGTAACTCACTGCCCATAAGCACTGCTATAGTAGCACTTAACTGAAAGATGAGGGATTTACAGGCGATGGAACTAAGCATAAATAGTGCAAAACCAAAACCAAACAGCAGAATTAAGGCTGAATTTGAAAAGGATCTTGAAGTGGCAAAGGGACCAAAGCAGAAGGCAAACCAATTCAATAGCTTGAGGAATCTCAGACAAATACTACCAGTGAATATGGTGTTCAATTCATCCACAGTTTTGGCTTCTGGAACCCAGACTTATTGTTATAAACGTGGCTTATATAGTTCTTACCATTGTGATAAGAGATTCAGAGTGTTGCTACGTTAGCAATTTTATAGCTTGCCTATATTTTATTAGACACAGTATTTCCACACAAGAAACATACTTTTCTGTAATATCCTAAAATCTGGAGAATCTTCTATCAGTGTTCCTTCTCTATACCATTCAACCTTTGGGGAAGGAGCTCCTTTCACCCGACATTCAAAGACAACAAGCTGCCCCTCGGAAGCTGAAATATCCTGTAGCATCTAATAGAGAAAATGAACAGACAGTCAGTAAATGTCTTATTGGTCTGGAAGTAATACCAATTTCAGTAAGGTTTCATAAAGCCACTTAAATCCTTAAATGTCTTAAGAAATGCATAATTTCTTTTTTAATCTTTGATAGCTAGAAAATTTTAATTATCTCTCCATACAATTGTCCTCTTTAGTTTTCAAATATGTCGTAGAACAAATTACCTTTGTAAATACTGGAGCAGCAATTATAGGTCTTCCATCCAGTCCTTGCAAATAATTAGTGGGGCTTTGAGCCTGTAGATTGCAAAACATCACATGATGATGTTAAGGTGTACAGAAGTTATTTTTCCACATACAGGCGAAACATGCTTTTGGCATAACACCAAAGAGATTCGGTAGGTGAAGTCCAAAGCAAAATGTTTAATGCAAAGAATAAAAGTTGCTCTGTTGTAGAGTACTGCTGGTGATCTTACTGCCTTATTGAGTTAATCATGGCAAGAAAAACTTCACTGTAGTGCATTACAACATTTTATTAATACTTCACTATGTGGGCTGCTTGGTGGTAGTCTCCTTTTAAAAATTCTTACAAATATTTATGGATCTTATTAAGTAAAAGTTAAGTCAAGCTGTGTGTCTGACTTCTGCAATTTACAGAGGTGGAATATCATCCTATTGATCCTACTTAATGAAATCAGAATGAGATTATTCTCCTTCTGAAAGACTTCCTTACGTAACGTGATTAATAGAGTTTTTCACTTCAGTGAAATAGAAGCTGCCTCAGAACAGCAGAATTAGTGATTCAGTATCTCAGGAAACATAGTCAAATTTTATAGATGGCGTTTTATAAGCCAACAAGATTAAAGGTGGTAATTTTTGAGATAACTTGATTTAGGCAACCTCTGTCAAAACAGCAAAATGTTGCAAAGGCTTAGTTCTATTCTCTTTGTAGTCAAAAGCGAAGGTGCGTGACTTCACCTATTCAGTATCTGTTCAGTGGTTACCACCCAATTGTAGGCTGAAAACCTTGAAAAGGCAGGGTAAAGTGAGTTTCTCATTTACTTTTCAGTTTTATTTTTAAGTAAATATGTCTTCTTTCCTGTTAGGAAACAATTCACAGTTATGAATATTCTAATTGTTTGCAACAAAAAGAACTGAAAATGCACGCTAACATTAACTGGAAACTCTTTGATATGGAAATTAAAATGTTATGTGGTAATTAAGCATATCTTCGTATAAAGTAAACATAGGGGTGAAATTATTTATCTTAAAATAAGTTTAATTGAAAGAAAATTATTTCAGTTGAGTTTTGGAGAGAGAGAGAGAGGAAAAAGTTATAGGCTGCCGCTATTGAAAGTGAATGAGTCAGTCTGCAATGTGAAGACGCCAGCGAGTTGACTTACACATCCAAGTGCCCTTCACGGCATGTACTCTGTGACCTGCTGGAGCGCACATGCATTCCCGCCGCTGGCTGAGCTAGCGGCAGCTGCTCCCTCTGCTCACTGCCACGGAGATGTCTGGGGATGAAAGGTTCCCTTCCCTTTGCCAGGTGCTAAAGGTTAGCTAGGAGGCAGGACAGCTCTTCTTTGTGTGCAACTACTGTATGGCTATAAGGTTCAAAGCTGAAGTTCAACAGCAAAGCAAAAGCTAGAAAATGTGGGGGTTCTGAGTCACAAACTGTAGAAGAAACACCTTTTTAGGAGCTTGCTTTTGGTCCTGGAGATTCACAGTATTGTCTCCCATACCTGATTAACTGGTGTTGACACAGGCTGGACAGGTACAGACACAGGCTGAACCACTGTGGATGGCACCTTGGAGGTTTCTTGATGCTTGGTTGCAGTTCTAGCAGCAGGAGATGCTGCATTCAAGGAGGTGTCAGCTGGCTTTGGCTTCCTGTGGAATATTAACCAAAACCAAGTTCTCTAACTGGAGGCCTTACTTATGCCTGTCCCAATTACATGTTAACCTCAGTCTCACTTCTGGGACTAATTCCAGTTGATCTAAACTGATATGTACTCCTAGGTAAACTGCATAAACAATCAGGCTGCGTATCTTGCTACTCTGATCTCTCATACTTAGTTCAGTTACACCAAATGTAACAAATAGCCTGGATTAACCCAGTTCTGTCTTGAAAGCTGCTGTTACCAGCTCTGAGTAGCATGAGAGAGGGGTACTAGCTTCTCAGAGGACAGTGCTAGTTTCTGTTGCACTGCTCCCTAAGCTTGTATGAAGATTTGGTCTGCTTGGATACAAATTCAGTAATTTAGTGCTGAAAAATAAGAGAGAGCTATGCTTATTTGCATATCATGCAATTTTGGTAGTGTACAGGTTGACACTTCTTAACTTCTTCTAGGTTGTTTCTCTATGGAAGTTAAAGACTTGACCCTATTTATTTTTATTGCTAAGTAAAATAATGCAGACAATGAAGATATGGTCTTTTTCTTCAGTTTGAGGTACATGCTAGCTGCTCTGGAATGTACCACAGGTCCCCCCAGGAAAGCCTGCATTCAAACCAGAGGAAGCTTTACTCAGAGTGAACATAGAGTTGTTGTGATCACTGATTTCTCTTTTGAAATTGTCAGCTTTCTTTTGCACCTGTTCTCATATTAATTCCTTTTTATTTACAGGTGTTGAGATTGATGTGACGACAGCTGAAAGCTGAGCAAAAATAAAGACACTCTGATTAATCCCAAGCCTGTTCTTTCATAATCCTATAATTTGAGGACATCTTGCTACAGTGTCAGAGCAGCATTCTTTTTTTTTCTAAGTAATACAGAATGCAGTACATTACTTCACAATTCAATGAGGTAAGCAACTTAGAGATGCCGTCAAGTGATCAAGATCATGGTCAACACTACATTAACAACTAATCAGATGAATAAGAAAAAGCGTTATGTCAGAGACATTTGGAAAAGTCTGAGATAGAACTATGAAAAACTTAGCAATTCATTCCAAAACTTTTTAGATCTTCTTGATCTTAACTCTGTTAAACTCTTACATTTTATAAAGTTCACAAACCAATCCAATCTGGAGTATTATGACTTGGAAGTAAAATTCCCCTAAGACAGGATTTGCTGTCAGACTGAGGTCTTCGGTCAAACACACTGCAGTGTTTTGTATTTGCATTTTTTTAAAAAAAGACATTTGTAATGAGTATAACCCCCCTTGATAAATAATGGAAAAAACCAAGGGTGCATAAGTCTGTCTGATTAAAATTTCCTCTTTATTAAGAAGTGGTTGCTTTTGGGGTTGAATTAATGCATACAAAGGAGCTCAAAATAAAAGATTGATTATTTTAGTTTTTCAACTAGTCTGACTCTCCAGATAATAGAAAGACTTTTTGATTCTGGAAGACTATAGATTTTAACAGCATTGGATCAGGTTCTAAATGCACAGGGAATTAATTTCATTTAGGAAAAATAAAATTATTTCCCAGGTTTTAGATTATGTCTGATACCTTTTCTTTCTTTTTATAATTAACTAGTGTTTTATACTTATCATTTCAGTTTACTCTACTTCATATGTATTAATTTCCTTATTTTAAATCTAAATAATCCAGGTATAGCCATCTTCTACCAAAAACTTAATGACATACCATATTTTCATGGCAGAAATTTGACTACATTGTTTTTCCAAGTCAGACACTTAAATCACCAGTTAAGTTGCATCTAGTCAAGTGACATCTGTTTCAATAAAATAATTTTAGTAGTTTAATCTTTAAGGTAACATATTTCTTCATATGTTTATATTTAATATTAAAGGTTCAATTCTTAAGCTAAGGTTGAAGACACACAAGCAAATATGTATTTGTTCCATACTATTTGTAAAGCAAACAACCAAACACACAAGCCTCATGTGCTGGAAGCTGCAAAATGTTAATGGAAATTGAAATGTCTGTATTTGTGACGTTTTTTTAGCTGTAAGAAATATGGAAGATGTAACTGATTTTAAACTTACTGATCCATTTCGTCTTTGATTTCACCTTCAGAGTCAGAAGAAGAGACTCCTATGAAAAAAAAAAATCACTTAGCAGATGGTGTTTTGGAAAAGTTTATCTATCAATAATGCAAACCTTTATTCAAATGTTCTAAGGATATATATTATAAAGCTATGGCAAAACAAAAGATCGAATTGCAGTGGAAATGAACCAACATTGCTTACTGTGTAAGATGCAGAACTGTTATTGACAGATTTGGGATGAGGTGCAATTGAAATGAGGAAGACAGCATCGAAGAGTGAATGTACACCTGGGTCTTCCTCAGGTTCTCTTTAAAATGCCACTAGTACGATTTAGTCTGTAATTGCTGTTGTGAATTGAGTAAGAGGGTTTTTTTCTCAGACACCTGACACTACCAGTTTAAAAAAGAAAAGGGAAAAAAGGAGTGGGACCTGGAATCATAGCTATTATTCTTAAACTGTGCCTTGTAGCACAGTTTGGCAAATATACTAGCTCAGTTTACTAACAGCTGTTTACTGAGACATTTTACACTTCTGATTCAGCCTTCACTGTGTTTGGAATTTGCATTTTCTCTGCATCTCCTGCCAGTGAACATCTCCATCAGCTATGGCTTCCATCCAACAGCCACTGAGTTAGGTAAAAGCAGGCCTTGGCTCCAGTCTTGAGAACTAGTAAATCCCTGCCAAGCACAGACATCTCCCATTAATGTCAGGGACAGTGCAGATACTAAAAAAAGGATTCGTCCTTTCACTGTCAGATTAGAGACGTGAAAGAAGAATAACAGTAGAGCAAAATTAACGTTGCATTAAGTAGGGGTAGGTGCTTTAATTTATGAATGGTCCCACTGCTGTCAGTGACGGTACTCATAGTATATTTCTCTGCCTGAGAAATGGAAAAAAGACAAAAGGCAAAAATAAAGATTCTGTGTGTTTATTTTAAATTTGTAATCCTGCTAGCATAACGATGGATGCAATCTAAACCCTTACCCAAAAAAATGTTAAAAAGAAAATATAATAGACCTCTCTTAAGCCAGGTAGGACACATTAAAAAGCATAAGGAGAAAGAAAAGAGACTTAAATCTGCAGATATGTATTCTGTTTCATTTACAGCATCTATTGTGCAAGTGAACTATCAAATTGCTGGCATATTTATTTTGGTTACATGGTCCCAATACCGGGTCAGGATGAAGCTATCTTATATTCAATTTGTAATACTGACTGTAAGGAAAAAGGATTAATAAGAATTAGACAAAAAGTTTAGGTTCTTATATTTCTGTAGAGTACCATAAACAAAAAATACAAGGTGGCATCAGAATCTGAATATTTCTAGACTTTGATCTTGCAGTGAGATGTATAAAATCTCTGGGAAGCAGCACAATAAAATTATATGCAAAGGGCAGTCACTTGTCTGAAGGGTATTTTACAGAGAAGTAACAAGTATGTTAATAATGATGAAAAGTGTTGACTTTATGCTACATATATTTTTGTGTGAAATCTATTACACAGTTAACATAAAAAATACATAATTGTGTCTTAATCCCATATGACCAATTTCCACAACCAATTTCTGCACCAATTCTAACATTACCTTCTATGTAAATCTCTGCAGAAGTGGAGTCTGTTCCATAGATGTTTGAAGCAAAGCATGAATAACGTCCTGTATCCTCCTCAAAAGCTTCAACAATAACTAATGAGTGTTGATCACCTGCCTGGATAATTTGAATATCTGGTGAGTTTTCAAGCTCCTTCCCTTCACAGTACCACCTGCAAGGCAAAAAATATTTTTTACAAATGCAAACAACTTGACAACTAGAATGACAACGTTTGAAGTCTTTCTGATAATAGAGTTGGTGGGTTTTAGCCTGAAGATTCGGACAGAGCACTGCAGACAAGTGTTGAATCAACAGTCCTAGGAATAAAATAACTTAAGATTTTAATACTATTCAAATACAGCAAATAATAGAGCTCCTTTCTTTGTAGTATTTAAACATATTAATAAACTAGTTCATGTAAGTGACTAGAACATATTTTTCTTGATATACTGATCTCACTAGTCAGAATAGAAGAGCTCTGAATTTGGAACACTATCAATCCAACTTGGAATTTCTCTTGAGATACATTCAGATTTGTGTGGTGGCTTAAACTGCAGCAAAAAAACCCCCAAACCCTAAGTAAANAGACAACTCCATAGGATGTGTAAAGGGACAGTAACCATCAGCTCAACCTGAGAGCTAATAGGAGAAGAGAGTAGCCTTGATTGCTTGTTAATATGGAAAAGCCAGAACAGAAAAAGCAGGTTGGTTTGCAGAACCAGATTCAAATTTAATAAAATAATCTAGGTTTTATAGAGAAGGTGTAGTATTATGTATAGGGATCCAGAGCTAAATGTTTGGGATAATACTCATAAATACCTGTATTTTTAGATAACTAGCTAAATTTGAAAAGCCAAACTAAGGTGCATCCATCTTCACCATAACTTTGCTCATAAATATAGATAGATATAAAATGCCACAAAAATATTTGTCTTTTCTGTTTGCTGTTGCTTTCTTAACTACATGTGGTTGAACAATGCATCTTCTGCATGTATGGGTGGGGGCTGTCATACTGATAACATTTTTTATTCAATTGATTTTTTAAAATTAATAATTGTTTCACCCATTGTTATATGGTAACTTGGTAAAAGTACCTGCTAACTTCTGAGTGCATAGAAATGCACTCAAAGCAANACTAGTCAGAATAGAAGAGCTCTGAATTTGGAACACTATCAATCCAACTTGGAATTTCTCTTGAGATACATTCAGATTTGTGTGGTGGCTTAAACTGCAGCAAAAAAACCCCCAAACCCTAAGTAAACAAATTTCCCTCAAACTTGTGATTCCAAAGTTCATGTTGATTCAGAATGTGACTGAAATTTATTAAAATGTTACTCTTTGTCACATATTTAAGAAAATCTGCTTTTTAGAAAAGTTGTCATAAGTGTATCACAAGGAAAGAAGTGATCTATTACAACATAGAGGCACTTCCTCACATGGACATGGCCAGTGAGACAGCTGGACTTCATGCTTTTTTGCATCGTACTACTGTGTTTCTCTTTTAAACTCAAACATCCATCTTCACCATAACTTTGCTCATAAATATAGATAGATATAAAATGCCACAAAAATATTTGTCTTTTCTGTTTGCTGTTGCTTTCTTAACTACATGTGGTTGAACAATGCATCTTCTGCATGTATGGGTGGGGGCTGTCATACTGATAACATTTTTTATTCAATTGATTTTTTAAAATTAATAATTGTTTCACCCATTGTTATATGGTAACTGGGTAAAAGTACCTGCTAACTTTTGAGTGCATAGAAATGCACTCAAAGCAATGGCAAATGTATTTGGTATTATATTTTACAGCAAATAAGATTAGTTGTGGAAAGGATAAGTTTTTGAGTAAAAAATTGTAATAATGAATATTTCCTGGCTCATACTATAAGGTACTTTGATACATTTCCATCTCAGATAATTTAGAAAAATATTAATAAATAAATTAGTTTAACCATTCAATTGTATTCACCTCTTGGAAGCACAGCTTTTTACAATAATTTGTGCTACAAATTGAGCATGAAGAAAACCCCCATTTAATACCTTGGAAAAAAAACAACCCTATAAGATAGTCCATACCAATGGAAAACCAGAATTTAATAGAAGTATGATGTAGAATTGGAAAAGGAGCCTCAAAGGGACTATGCGGTATGAAGGAATACAGATCTTGAACTCAAATGCTAATTACATAGCTGAGAAATAAGCCATGCACTATTTGTGCACCATCAGTCCTAGCCATCCAACATGACCATCTTAAAGTAGACAAGGTATTCCCCAGTCCACTTTGAGTTGCACGTTAGTGTAATCTGTAACTGTACAGTCAACTGACTTGAATGTACAGCTTGGAAAGCGTACAGGTCTGCCTGTTACAGAGGGAAGCTCCTGCACTGTAGAATGAATCACACTGCTTAACATAATTTCCCCTTTTAGAAAGGCAAACCTTTGTAGCTAGAGAGCTAGAACTTAAAAGTCTTGGTTTGTATCTACATCTGCTTGCTTATCTTCTTTTACAAGCCTCCATTATAACAAAAATTGAATATTAGTCTAAGAAAATGACTTTTATGAAATTACATTTGTGATTGCAGTGGACAGTCACGTAGTAAATATCATCATGTTAGAAGATGCCAGTAGGGTATAAAATGTCCTAGCTTTCTTCCCTGATATTTCATAGCTGAAGTACAGCCTTGGTTCACTAAAATACATCCACAGCCTTCTTGAAGGCACTGCAATGAGAAACTAGTGCTGCTTTATGTGGAGAATTTCAGCCAAAGTTACTAATTTATCTTCCATTTGAGCCTTAGGGCTCTGATAGATAAGCTCTTGCAGATCTGGCAGCAGTACTTTAAAATGTGAAAATCCTGATGCTGACTTCTTTTCTGGAGGTTTCTCACTCTAAAGCAAAGATGGCAGGTTCAAATGTGTTCCCAGGCCCAGCTGCCCCAGTTCTGGTCTAATGAAAAAGGGTTTGTGCCAGGACACTAGTCATGTGGATCTAGAATAGCTGAACCATGCAAATTCTCCTATATATCACTTTTGGTAAATGTTGACAACCATGAAAGAAAGGATTGGGCATCCTAATTGCCTTGGGTGTTTGCCTGAACTCAATGCAAGCCACAATGTTAAGGTAGCATTTCTCTGTCCCTTTGAAGTTCAACATAGTTCGTTTGCTAGGTTTTCAGACACTCAGGTGGGCAAAATGAGATGCTCTGAGGTACTTTCTGTCAGTGGACAGTCTGCTTAGGACAACACTTTATTCCAGGATAGCTTTCAGCAGCCATTCATGCTACTTATCAGACTTCAGTGGAACTTCTTTAAGGTGCTTCACAATGCAGTTGTAAACAGTGTTCTGGATATTAACCAAACCCATATAGTACTCAGCACCTTTGGGAATTGAGGCGACAGCTGTCAAAATACAGAAAGGGGTAATAGCATCAGCATGTATCCTGGGATGCCAGGTGAGCTGGTACATGTAAAAAAGATCAATAAGAACTCACTGGGTATTCTGGCTCAGACTACAAGTCCACTTAACCATGACAGTGACATGACAGTGGCCAAAAGCAGACACTTATGGAAGAGTATAAGAACAGAGTGAATATATACATATACACATATATTAATATATTTCTCTGGAGTATCTAACCATTCTCTTATCTTTTATATCTTTATATTTTATCTGCCATTCTCTTTATCTTTTTTAGAAGGTGTGATGCAGCACTTAAAAATAATTTTTAAAAGGTAGAATCACTGGTCTTAAAATTGTTATTTACAAACTACTTCTCTTTTAAAGGATTTCACTCTCACAGTACCATTACCATTATTTTCTAGTAGATTAGATTGTATGTTTCTTCACTAACAGGCAGCTGTGTACTTTCGGAGGTCAGTCATGGCGCTTACTCATGTCTTTTGATATAGCTACCTCATGCCTCTTCCTTATAATGTAGCCTTGTTTTAGCATGTTAGCTTTATCAGATGTGGAAAACTATTAAAGAGAATACCCATGTTCTAGAATTTGATTTCATTTTCAGCAATATATTTTCAGAAGATTAAAATAACTTATACAGTACAGTGATACTATGTTTTTGTGTCTACTCAAATGTGGCTCCTCACTCAAGTGACACATAAAGCAAAACACATTACACAAAATGCTGTGATATTGACACTAGTATAAGAACTCTTTGTGCCTACTACTGATCAGCTTTTCCAATTAACCTGTTGTGTTTATGTAGAGATAAGTCGATATTGCATGCCTTTGTGAGGCAGAATGCAAATTTCCTATAAGCAAATTTAAAAACACCATGTAAGCTATTTCTTCCAGTTATTTTAGTAGTATGTGAGTAGAATATTCCTTTAATAGACTCAAACAGACAGTGAAGCAGGATTGAGTTAATTCTTTTATTGCAGTTATTTTTTCCTTTGACTAGTCCAAAATTTGCAACAGAAATAATTTAAAACTTCAGGAATACAATTCTCTTTCAAACCTGCGTTTAGTTCTCTGATGCAGTGTGCACTTTAGTCACTATTTTCACCATAATGTTGAAGTATTTTGAGATTAAGCCAAGAAAAAGAGCATGCTACATGTATGTTATCTTTTTGCAATGCTTATAAATAAAAAACAATTCTTTCTTGTGAAATTAAGCTTTATGTATGGCAATATTTACTCCTTTCTTATTAACATTTTACTTTATTCTTACCATCAAAACATTGTACGTGGTAGCAATTAAATGTCAGTTCCAAGGGGAGTTCTGACATTGAGATACGTGGCATGACTGAAGTAGCTATACTCTCTGTCACTGACATTTCATTCCTGCCATGAATTGTAATGATAGCTTTGTCATACAAGGCAGGTTCACATTAAGCACAAGCGGTGTCATCCACTGTGCCAAATTCATCCTAGGTCTTAATCCACGGACTTGACTGCAGTTGCATGTAAGAGAAGTTTGGCTCTCTAGAATTTCAGCACTAGAACAGATAAATATTTTCATTTGGCAGCCAGGAAGAAAAAATCTTAATCTCACATGCCTTCAGAGTCTCTAAAAATCTGTGATTAGTTACAGATCTAGTCTTTTGAAACAAAGCATCACCAAAATGCACTTTTTAAGCTTTGTAAGGCTATGTTAAAGAACGTTTTCATGGAAAGCTCATGACANTGTCTACTCAAATGTGGCTCCTCACTCAAGTGACACATAAAGCAAAACACATTACACAAAATGCTGTGATATTGACACTAGTATAAGAACTCTTTGTGCCTACTACTGATCAGCTTTTCCAATTAACCTGTTGTGTTTATGTAGAGATAAGTCGATATTGCATGCCTTTGTGAGGCAGAATGCAAATTTCCTATAAGCAAATTTAAAAACACCATGTAAGCTATTTCTTCCAGTTATTTTAGTAGTATGTGAGTAGAATATTCCTTTAATAGACTCAAACAGACAGTGAAGCAGGATTGAGTTAATTCTTTTATTGCAGTTATTTTTTCCTTTGACTAGTCCAAAATTTGCAACAGAAATAATTTAAAACTTCAGGAATACAATTCTCTTTCAAACCTGCGTTTAGTTCTCTGATGCAGTGTGCACTTTAGTCACTATTTTCACCATAATGTTGAAGTATTTTGAGATTAAGCCAAGAAAAAGAGCATGCTACATGTATGTNGAGTCTCTAAAAATCTGTGATTAGTTACAGATCTAGTCTTTTGAAACAAAGCATCA
Organism: Syrrhaptes paradoxus; assembly: GCA_013400615.1. Lineage (NCBI taxonomy): Eukaryota > Metazoa > Chordata > Aves > Pterocliformes > Pteroclidae > Syrrhaptes > Syrrhaptes paradoxus. The sequence goes on from VZTO01010163.1 coordinate 22,237, forward strand.
CTAAAATGCACTTTTTAAGCTTTGTAAGGCTATGTTAAAGAACGTTTTCATGGAAAGCTCATGACATACAGCCTGTTTTTAGAACATCAAATCCTCATGACGCTTCCAGGATAGCTGTGTATGCCAAACCCTGCAATGTGATTCATAAGTAAAATTAACCCAGGAGTGATGTGACAAACAGTTTGAAAAAATGTAGGCACATCTGAACTTCAGAGAATAAGGAGTGGTCTCTTCACAGAGGGGAGTGAATGTCACGCCTATCATTACTCATACAGAAACAGAGCTGTAGAAGGAAGCATGAGAAGGAGGTCATCAAAACCTTTATCACTTTGGAAATACACTACATGCTTCTCTTAAATGCTTATTTCTAACCTGCAGTATAGTCAGATAAAGTAATCCATCAATAATTGTAGTAGTGCTTTTTTAATTACGAGCTAATGTCTGAGTTGCTAGAGGCCCATATACTATAGTATCAGTCTTTGTCTCTTCTGTGACACTACATTCAGCTGATGATACTGAAAAATGGGTAACATTTCATTGAAATTTCTAGATAGGTAGGCTTAACAAGCTGCTTCTCATGTGGGCTTGTTACATTAAGACTGAGTTACCTTAAAAAGCAATTGCACAAGTCTATCTGCATTTAGCCAAGCAGGATTTAGCTTTCCATATACTGATACTTCAAATCAGTTCCCAGTTTCTTCTCTTTCTCCACCATCCAGTTTTCTGTCCCTCAGTGAGCCCTCATATACACCAGATACTTACCTACCAAACCTGTAAATTATACCGCTTTATCATTCCCAATGATATTTTGAGAGTGATCCCTCATGGATGTAATTTACACCATTTTTTATATCATCAGTTTTGTTTTCTATTGTCTTGCTTTCAGACATAGTATCATATTTTTCCAGTCCTTTCCATTCCTGTGGTTGGCTTCTTTCTAAATCTCCTGTCTCTAATTTCTCTCTTCTAATCCTCATTACAGCAGTATAGCCATCTCATTGCTCCTAGTGTTGACTGAGGAACTACATTACAAAGCTTGTTGAATCTTTTTCTTGTTTCGCAATGCTCTGGGTTCCCACAGTACCCCTTCTACATTGTAACTGTATGTATTATAAGCATTATAAGTAACTTGGGATTCCTTTCTGTGGTGAGGAAATCCATTTTAAGTCAAACGACACAGGCAAGCATGCATTAGCACACGTGTCCAAAGGATGCTTTTTACTGAGCTTGGTCATTCAGCTGAGTTGAAGGAAGAAGAAATCATGCCCTAAAGCCAGTCAATATTAAGCCTTCCTTCATCAGTTGCCACCTTGCTAGTTGGTCCTTTCCAGGGACAACAGAGTTTTGCATCTCTCTTATCTATTAGAATTCTTTGCTCCCTGCCCAGCTCCACAGATACTGAACTAACTCATCACAAACCTCAGAAAACTGTTACACTGAAAGCAAGATGGTTGCCAGTTCTGAGCCCAATTCTGGACACAGTTCGACAACTACGACCATCAAGGTGCTTCCTTCACTATTTTGGAAGCTTTGCACATCAGATCAAAGATAAGCACTATTTTTAGTGAAAAAACCCTGCATTCTCATGGTCCACATGGTTAATGGAATGCATACCCCAAAGTACATTATATATTCTGGTTTCCTAGTGGTGTAGCAGTGACTGAAAAGGCCACAATCACTGGAAGCACATGAATATTTATCACTCAGGCAAGTGAATTTTTTACACCCTTTCTTAGTGTTATTCCTACACATTGATGGAGTTGAAAAAATCTTGGATGAACAGGACAAAAGTTTTGTTAACAATTATGATCTGTTCAAACAGCTAATATTCACAGCTGTCTCCTTAACACAGCACATACATACACACACAAAAACACAAGGGGAGAAAGAGTTCAAAACTTTGTCTTTTATTTGTTAGTTTAAATAGTGAAACTGAAGGCTGATCCTGATCTTTTTCTTGAGCTTGACTGCTTGGGACTGACTTTTCTCAGGGGACTTCTTTCACCCTGTCCCTACTTCCCTTGGCGTTGAGGCAACAGCTTGTGAGTTCGGGACTTCTGTGTTAGCTCCTCAAAGACCCTGATCTGGCTACATGTGTCAGTAAACCAAGATCTATTTGGAGCAGTACAGTGCCTGACAGCAGCATATTGTCATTGGAAAAGTCTGATGGATGCTTATTCTGTAACAGTTTAACGGCTCTTGTATTGACTGTCATTCACATAAGTAGCTTATTTCATTATTGAAAATAAAATCAAATGTTGAAATACAAATTTCAATGGAAAGGCTTTTGTTGGGACAAAAATAGACCCAAGTTACAAAGATACCCGTCATCCAATTCTGTGGAATCAAGCGATCCCTGAATAGGCATCCTAGGCATCCCTGGATACTCCATGGCATGAGTCATTGTTCCTGGGTTCTCCGATCTGCCCTTGCAAAGCCTCAGTGACTTTATAGTGTCAGCTTCTAATTCAGATAGTTTTGTTGAACACCTGAACTTTGATGGCATGAACCCCTTGTCAGTTTTATGTATGTGTTAATGGCATGGGTATGATGTGCTGTTATAAGGATGGTGGTGTGGCCTTCTAGAGAAATACATTAACATTGAGGGAATGCCTCAAAATTGTTAAATAAAGTGGTGAGTTTAGACATAAAGCATAGTAGAAAGCATATTGTTTCCCAACAAGGTATGTCCCCTAGCTTTAGAACAGATTCCTCCTCTATAAGCAAATCATGTAGCCCTTTGGAAGTTCACATTCCTGCCATGGACAAGAGACCTTGTGTGGCATCACAGGTCAGGGTCTTGTTAGGGACCCAGAGCCTGTGTATGTTACTACTGAGGGCACTAGTGGGGCAAAATAGTCTGGCAGTCACAGTTCAGGGATCCCATGAACTGGGTAGCTTTCTGTCTTCATGACAAGGCTGTGCATAACAAGAGGATTCATTTGTGGACTGTTGTTCCTATGTACTTAATAGTGTGTTGTAAAAGCTTCTTCCTTTGGAAAAAATTAGAAGCTGGTATGCCAGAAATCCAGAGGAGTAGAAGACAAAGATTCTTTACCACAAAAATCTTTGGAGCTTCCATCTTTGGACATTGAGATAATTTTCATTTGCTGCTTGTGCCTATTAGTTCAGTGAGAAAGATGATAAGAGGTGTTGACTGCAGTAGAAATGGTAGTGGTGCTGTACTCAGCATTGTCAATGTATATAAGGAAGACAATGAGCTGACGACTGGAAAAAGTGGACCATCTGTAAAACTCAGAGAGCTTTAATTAGATGCTGAAGGTGCAAATAGTTCTTTTCAATATTCAGAAAAGCAACGCAGATTTCTAAAATGCCTATAAAACAATAGGCGACCACCTAGACTAAGGGTATCTATTTATGATACTGCAGATATTAGGATGCAAATATGTATAGTACACCTCCAAAAGATGGATACCGAGTTTTCTTTTCTATTGGATTGGTACAATCCCAGTAAAATAAATATAATTCCACCACCACAAGTGAGAGGTAAATTTGACTAATGAGCTCTATCTAATCAAACTTAGATTTAGCAACGCTAACAAAATCTATAATTTTCAAGATAATATGAAAGTTCCAATAATCTGTTTCTCATTCCACTGATGTCATTGTTGAATAAAGTGTAGCTTTTTCACATTTCCTTTCATCTCCAGTGATCTTCACAAATATTAGTAACTTAAGTTTCAGAATCCTCATAGGTGAAAACTGAAGCATCAGATAAAACCGATAAAACAGAAGCGTTTTTTCTGAGGTCACAGCAGAACCTGAATTAGAACTGAGCTGCTCCTGGTTGATTGTATAATAACTTAAATGAACTCCTTTCCTCTCTCATAATGTACGAATGTTTTTGGTTTATAGGTTTCTATGTTCAAATACCTTCAGACATCAGCAAGAGGTATCAGTGTTTTTAGCCAGTTTACACAAACAATCTTCATTTCCATAAGGATAACTAACATTTCTCAATAAGGAGTTAGCACTTTCTTTTAATTATGGACATACAGTATTTGAAAGCAGTTTTCCAAAAACTCAAAGAAAGTAATGTGTCCCAAAATATGTTGTCTTAAAATATAAGCAACCTTTCTGTATGATTTAAGGAAATCAATCTTTTTTTCTTAATTGATTTTAATAATCAAGATCAAGAGACTTTTGCTACAGATTACTGAAACATATGCATCAAAATGTTTGAAAAGAGTAAGACATACACCTACTGCTACAGAAATACAAAATGACAAGTGCAGAATATGTTTACCTGACTTCAGGAGCTGGGATTCCTACCACAATGCAGTCCAATTGCACTTTGGTTCCTTCAGGAACTTCTCTGCTCTTCAATTTTTGAGTAAACCGTGGTGGTTGTCCAATAGGCTCATCAGAACATACAGATGCAGATTCTGACTCTGTTTTTGGCTCTGCACTTGTTAATTGATTGATAGATTCCAAATTTGCTGCCTGTTGCTCATCTGTTTGTTCAAACGTTTTCTCTGCTTTGTTTTCCAAGTCTTGAGGTACTAGAATGGCAAGCCTTTCTCTGTTTTCTGATGTGCTAGAGAGGCTAGAGCTACCTTTTTGAGCAGGCTTATTCTTAGAATCAATTTTGCTCCTGTAGTTTTTGCATGTTCGGGGTCTTATTCTTTCAGAGTTATGAGCTTTGAAAAGTGAAGAGAGCTCCTCAATAAAATCTGCTGCCTTGTTTAGGAATTCCTTTTTTGATTCTGATTCAGAAGGGAGGTGTTGTTTCTTTAGATCTTGAGAGCTCCCTCTGGAGCCCTTTGTATTTCTGACATGGTCCTGACAAAAGTTTGAGGGCAGGCCATTGTCTGATGTAGAGAAAGCTGTGGACTGAGCCATTTGTTTGTATTTTCCTGTGTTTTTCAAATTATCTTGGGGGTGCTGTGAATGTGCCTGAAGCTCATCCCATTTAGTTTCCAGTGGATTCTGATCAATAGCTTGTCTTGCCAGGTTTACACTTTCATCTAGCTCTTCTTGGCTCAAGAAGGCAGAGAGATCTGGAAGGTCATCTTGGGCAGCTACCTCATCTGAGTCACCAGAAGCATTGCCATAATGGAAATTATGAGAAGCTGGTTCTGATCTGCTTCTTTCACTCTTCCCTTGGTGTTTAGTTTCAGCTAAATAACTTTCTCTCAGAAGTTGAGATATTGAAGTCGAAGATTCTGAACTGTCTTGCATGCTGCCAATAAAAGGAAAAATAGGACCACACCTTATCAATAGCAGATTATTTGATTGCACACTATTACAGGCTTCTGAAAGGCAGAACATATTTTCGAAGTGCATATGTGTGCTGAATATTAACTTGTAAGTATGGCCTTGTTTTAAATGCCTGCTGCTGTACATACTGCTGGATACTATTGCCTTTGCCCAGTAAAATCCAGATTTTATCACTTTCTACCATTTGTAGCCTTACTAAAGCAACTGCAAGTGTGGTAATTTGCATTTTATTCCAGACAAAATGTCAACTACAGAGCTATTAACTGAGTTTCAATGTCAAATCTTTATCATTGCTGATGTGTGTTTCTTAGCTAAGAAACAACCTTATCAGATAGATTAAATGGTGGGTATTTCAAGGACTGAAAGCTGTGAGAGAATGAAGGTACTTTTAAATTAAGTAAATTTAGCTTGAAAGACACTGAAGTAGTAAGTAAATGAACCCTCAAAAGTATTTGAGGGATGAGAGGAGGAAGGAGAGGGGAGAGAAGAGCAAAAATATTCTATAATGACAAATTTTTATTTAAAATTCTTAAAGATATTGCAGTATAGGAAGGAGTAATGGTGCTAAATGTTCTATACCTTCTTAAATGAAGGATTATTTCTAGTAAGCTATTTAAAGTAAGTAGAGAATTATGTCATTATTTGATATGAATGTTATTTCAAAATCAATACCTTAGGTCATCCCGGTTCTGAAAAAATGTACCACAGATGAGAAGACAGTATCAGAAAGCCTGTACTTAACCCGCATGCCTGATAAGTGAAGCTAAATAATCCCTTTTAATACTTAAGTCAGTACTTCTTCTTAATAATATTCTCCCTTTTATTTATACAAGAGCTGTTATGAATGTAGAGAGGGATTCAGACATCCTTTTAACACACTCATCTTAAAGAGGGTTAAATGGGAAGACAAAGAAGACAAATACTCTTTACAACCTTTCAGAGAGCTGATACCTCACATGTACTGAAACCAGGGCATGACTGTTTACTGGGTCTGTCTCTCAGAATATGCAATTCGCAGTATCTCTCTCAGCTGGGATAGGGTTAATTTTTCACAGAAGCTGGGAGCTGGGCATAGCCAAAGGGATGTTCAATAACATGCTGATGTCATGCCTGGGATATAAGGGGGAGCTAGATGGGAGAGGAGTGGGGGGTCTATGTGAAGCTCTTGGTGGTGAGAAGGTTTCCATTGTATCAGTGTTTTCATTGTATGCTATATCTTGTCTTATTATTATATTCTCCTTTTTCTCGTGTTTTATTATTAAAATCTCTTGTTACCTCAACTCACAAGGTTCCACTTTTTTTCTCTTTATCTTTTCCCCCATCGTACCAGGAGGGGGAAAGGTGGGCGGGGGAGGGGAGGGAGTGACCGCATGGTGGTGGCCCTGACCCAAGACAAACTCCTACTTCATTTAGGCCTGGCAAATCTTGCTGTGATAGTTTCAAATATTGCTTCCCCATGGTGTCTGATTGGTGCACTGCAGAAGGTTCTGTTCCTGTTGTGGCATCAAGAGCAAGGAACGTGCATGTCCTTGCCTCAGCCATTTCCATTCATAGCCTTATGTAACCGCCTAAGCTGCCAGAGAAAGAGCGGGAAAGTAAAAAAGATATTTCTCCTGTGACGGGCTTTCTGCTCCACTAGTGGGGCAGTGTCCCTGGAAAACGTTTGGTAAAAAAGCAAATGAGGTGGTAATAGCTTGTACTGCTGCAATATTTCTTCCTGGAATGTGAGTGACAGCTCTTCCTCCTTATTTACAAAAAGGAAAGCTTCAATTTAAACTGTTCATATTCTTCTTCACTGACTGAACATAAAGCTATCATATTCTGATGTGCATTTTGAGACCTTAACCCCTCTGCCTGAGACACAATTTGTTATACTGAAATTCTTTTTCTTACATAAATATTTGGCATTTTAGATTTATTGACTTTTATTGTTTTATTTTGGTAATATGAAACAAGCAAAATCAGCAAGACAACAAAGGCACCCAATCAAAGTATTGATAAGTTTGTCCCTGTATGAAAAATGACAAATAAAATACAATATAAATTATATGCTTCTAAGCATCCAATCTAGTTCCTGCTACAGAGCAAGGGTCTTCAGTACTATTTGAACACTTGGTGTTAAATTATCTGTCAGAGTGTTTCAGTGAAGCTGTGGCACATAAGAGAACATTGATTTGGGAAGCTCATATGAGATAATGTAAACTGCTTTGTGACTGCAGAGTATGTAATTTAACCTCTTAAGAAGAACAAAGAGGTCTCCATTAGGCTTAAAGTTCCTGCTCTATGGTTACTGTTTATGCTTGCTCAGCTTTTACTTCTTAAACAGCTGTGCAACCTTACTGAAGCTGAGCGTGTTTAAGGGGTTATATTATCTTGTTTATGTGCTGATAGCATATTATGTGCTGTAAAGGTCATAGCAAAAGCTACAGTTTCAACTCTGAAGAGTTTAAAAACATTCTAACATAGGGAGTTTACAGCCTGGAAGGCAAACCTCCCACATGAATGAACTGCAGACCTTGAACATAGCCGTAACACAGGGCAAGTTCCCTTTAGACCTCCTCCCCATGTGCCCCTTGTATCTGCTTAAAAGCAGACAGGAAGAAACAGAACCATAGCCAGCTTTTTTCTGTGCACTGTGCAGTTGGCTTAGCCTGCAAAAAGAGAGCAGTGTGTGCTTTTAGTGGGATGTCATAGAAGGTACAGTCCCTCAGAATATCTCTGGAGAGATGCAACTCCATGTTAACCTTTCTACAAGTGGCTGTGGCTAAATGATAACATCCAGCAGTGTGTGTGTTTTCGTAGCTTTAGACGCTACAGTGGAAGGCTGTATTTTACATGGTTGGAGGGGTATGTATTTTACATGGTTGCAAAATTTAGCTTGCTACATTCCTTGGCCACTCTTTCTGAAACATTTCAGAATGGCATGTCTTCATTTCATCTTAATGTCCATAAATGTCATGAGAAATGAAAAAAGATGATGCGGTTCTTTAGAGAACCTGGACACCCTAAGGAGGAAATGCACTTAGGGAAATAGTACTGTGTGATCAAAACCCGATGAAGTCAAATGAAGTTAAAGAACTTCTGCAATAATTCTGTTGAGAGGGTATATGAAAATAATCTGAGTGTGACTATTCAGGGTTTCATTTTCCTCCATTGTACAGCTATTGCTTGATTTTCTCATTTAAGTGCTATGTCTATTTGAACGGACATTAATCACAGTGCAGCTTTCCTGCAGATAACCATAGTAAAGCAACTGTTTTTTCAGAATGGTTATTTGGAACTTTGGTCTTGCATATTTTCTATTCATCTGTTGAACAAAGCATTGAAACATTAAAGAAATAATTTCTGCTAATTCCCTTAAGGAGTATTACTGCAATATAAGAAGATGCTCTGAAAGAAGAAGTGTTTAGAATGGCAAAATAGCTTTATAATTCTAGCTTGCAAAAAAGTATAATGAAGAAGCCACTGTCGGATAGCAAAAGGAGGAAAATTACACGCAAACTACTGTAAAATAACAAAACCAGGAGTGCCTATACCTAGTGAAAATATAAAATGACAGAGGAAATTAAAGCAGTCAAATCAAAACTGCCTTGTACTGATGGTTCATTTTGGCTAGCTGTAATGTAGCTGTATAAAGCATCTTCCATTTGGATGACCAGGCTTAACAGCACAACTGTACACAGAAGAGCAAAACCCACTTGTCTGTCACAGTCCCGAGTGAACATATAGGAAGCAAATGGACAGATTGCTTGTTAAGCCCTGTCTCTGCCCCTCTGAGGGCAGTTGAGCAGATGTGAATGGGAGAAAACAAACAGTTCCCCAGCAAAGGAGCTGGAACAACTTCCTTCCTTCTGCACATCAGAGCATAAGAGGTAGAAAGGAGCAGATGCTCCTTCTGGTGTTGTGAAGTGAGATATTGATGAGAATGAATCTGATGCCAAATTCTTAATCCTTAAAGAGACGTCACTTTTCTTTAGAGCTCACCTAGGGTCAGAATATTATATCTGACTCTTCTCTATTTTCAGCTTGTGTAGAAGATAACTTTTTATTCTATTTTTAGTAGCATGTTGAGGCAGTACTCGGCTACTGAAGTTTTAAGATATTTTGAGTTATGTGCTTTTTCTAATTAACTGCAAAATGTTGAGATTCAGTGAACAGGAGGCTACCAAATAATTCAGTTACAATTATTACCTATGCCTTGAGAGATGTCCAGTTTCTTTTTTTTTTTTTTTTTTCCTACAAGAAGTTATACTTTCCAAGGACTAAAGGGGCTGATGATTGAGGGAAGTACTGGGTAGGCTGAGCCATTCAGATTTCACAGTCGGGGAAAACAGCTTTGGTTCAAATGAGACCGAGCATACAGCCTGATAAAGTCTCTGGGCTAGAGAGCATATAAGGCTGAATTCAATATATTTTCTAAAATCTTCATTAAGCTATCTTTCTAGTGAGTGAAAAGATATCACCAGAGGAACAACTATGCTATTACAGGTTTAATTAATGATAATTAATAATAATTTAACCTTTCTTGGACAAAGTTGGAATCTAAGCTCCAGAATTAAGACCTGGCCTTGAATTCAGTCTTTGCCCGAGTTTCTGGATTGTTTAAACTGAGATGTGGAATTGGCCCTGGTATGCCTTAAGCCTTCCCTTTAGTTTTTCCTAATTGGGACTTTGGAACAGTAGTGTCTTTTGTGGCTGCACAGAAACCATCCCACAGTCCCCCAGTGTGCCATGGCACAGAATGCTGGCACTGAGTGGCAGTGTATGGCACACCATTGCCATATCATGGGGCTAGCAAAATGTGGACAGCAACTGCAGGTATCTCTGTTGAGCAGATAACTTTGCAGATAATTCTGTTGAGTAAGCGGTAAGAAGGACAAAGTCTAGTAAAAACACAGTAGACAGCAATCTGTGGTGTCAATGAAAGCACAAATAACTTTGCAGACTGTAAAAATCTGTCTTATAAGGAACCAGTTTCAAGGGAAGGAATTGCAGCACTAGTTACAAACAATAGCCCTAAACTGGAGTTATTTAGGATTGAAAATGGGATGCCTGACTCCAGCAGACTGGTTTATTACCTACATCACCAAAAAAGTGCCTTGAGAGCAACATTTTTTGCTTTCCTGGGACACTAACAGCAGTGACCTTGGGCAGCTATTATCTTGACAGGTATCAGAAGATGTCATGAACAAAACTGACTGCATCAACTTGTTCAGTCTACTAATTCAATTTCCAGTAGCCAACTAATTGCACAAGCTTTCTGAGTTTCCAAGAGCCTATATTTATGGCAATGATGTTCTCTTATTAGCCAAGTGATCAGTAGGATAAAATATTCATAAAGGTGGAATTAGTTTCCACGGTTTGTTTTG